>LGRX02012885.1:0-55054 GCA_001247695.2 Cymbomonas tetramitiformis
AAACAAATACAAGATTTCTATTTAGACCCGGAAATAGGCTTATCAAATATAAGTTCATTCACATCAAAATTAAAAGCAAAAGGTTATAAAGTTACACAGAAACAAGTAAAAGAGGCGGTCGAAAAGACTGAAGTCAATCAAACTTTTTCAGGTAAAAAGAAAATAAATAAAAATGAATTATATCCAATTTATGGTAAAGACTTCAAAAAAATTTATATTCAAGCAGACTTAGCATTTATTCCAAAATTTAAAAAACAAAATAAAAATTATGCAGTGATATTAACGGGAATAAATATAAACACGCGGAAAGCATATGCTTATGGGTTAAAATCAAAAACTATAAAAGATAAAAACAATAAAAATATACCGGCTATGAGAAAATTGATTAAGGATTCCAAAATGAATGTATTAACAACGGACAACGGTAGTGAATTTGTGAATAAAGCTATGAAGAAACTTTTGGAAGATAACAATATTGAACATTATTTGAACGAACCCGAAGACCATAGTACAATGGGTATGATTGAGAGATTTAACAGAACATTAAAATATAAATTAGAACTTTATTTTAAAAGTAAAGATACCGTCAATTGGATTAATAAATTAGATACTATTGTAAATAATTATAATGAAACGAAAAATGTAGGAAATATAGATAAGTCTGCACCAAATGATATGAATGAAGATAGAGTATTAAGAAATATTTTATTAAAAAGAAATATATTAACAAAAATACTTTCTAAAATTGATATTAAACATGGAGACAAAGTTAGAATTAAAATTAAAACTAAAACTTTTGATAAAGAAACTCAACGATGGTCAACTAAAATTTACAAAGTTAAAAAAATGGAAGGCTTGTCTTATGTAATAGAAGACAACAACGAAACTTTAGCTAGAAAAGATAAACCAAGAGAATTATTAGAGGTAAAAGGTAATGTTTCAAATAACGGTAAAGATAAAGATGAACTTACCGTGAAAGAGTTAGTAACAAAACAAAATAAAAAAGAAAGAAAAACTAAACGCGAAGGTGTTTCAGCTTCAAATAGATTAGCAAAACGCACTCGTAGTCAAAATAGAAATAATAATGAAAATGAAGAAGAAATTGATTTAAGATAAGTTATATCCCTCAGGTCGTAATTGATATGGGTTTATTTTATCAACTTCTTCCAATTGTTCTTGTATCTCTTCAAACTCTGGATTCAGTTCGTCCAAGGTGCCTTTTAAGTTTGACAACCATCCTTTTGCATATATCTTCTTTTCAATTTTAGTCTCAAGTCCTTGAGGTGTCAAAAATTGAGGTAATTCAATATGTAATGCAGATTCGATGCTTTGACCTTTAACATTTATGGTGCATTTTACAATAGGCTTGGAGATATGCTTTTTTTGTTTTCTAATCACATTATATGTCAACTCTGCAAATTTATCATCAATTTTATCAGTTTTATTCTTAACCATTTGTACCATTGATTCATGATTAATAATTTTACTGTTTTGGTGTGACAAATAAAAACCTTTACTTTTGGTAAGAGGCTCAGCATTTGAGAATTTTAATGTGTATGATTTTGGACCGGTGGCTGCATATTCTATACATTTTTTACCTTCTAACTCGTCCGTTAATTCGCCCAAAAAGTCACCTAAATCATTTTTATATACATGGTCATTAACTCCTTCTTTTTCAATATATATACAAGAGTCTGTATCAGTATATAACACATTGTCAAACCCCACCTTTTCACACAAACCATACAACTTTAATCTTGCATACGCGGTTGTAAATACCCCTATGATTTCACTTGTCGAGCACTTGTCCGGACCTTCAAAATATTCATCTTTGAATCGATAATTCATAATACATTTTTCATTTCCTTCTATACCGGCAAATTCGTAATTCATTTCATATTCTTCGTCGAAAACCATTGCATAAAACTCACTTGGTTCACTTATAATTTTAGTTTTCATTTTGTTCAATTGTTGTACCCATTTGCCCCAGAGCGCACACAAGTAAAGCTTTGCCACCGCTCGCTTTCCTGGATTTTTCTTGATTTGAGATTTGTCCAAATGAATACCTTCTCTTTCAAAATATTGTTTTATATATTTGTCTTTATCCATTTCAGTTTTAACCCATTCAGGGTATCCGCTCGCTTCTTGTTTGATTTTCAAAAATTTATTAACATAAGGTGCAAACAATTTAGTAGAACGTTCTTTCCAGTGTCTAATTTCATATATTTCCAATAATTCATATCCCATATCAATTGCTTTATCGACTTCAATGGTACTCCAAGTTCCTATTTGTTCATGTAAAGTAAATTTTAATTTACCATTGTCTCTACATGGAAGAACCGGAAATTGTAAATTTGATGGAGGTTTCACTTTACAATAGATAACACCGAAGAACTTTTCAGCTTCGTTTTTATACCTCGATAGATATTCCTTGACCGAAACATTTTTAAGTTGCTTATCAAACCCAATAGGATACTCACAATATTTCATAACCCAAGGATATAAACTAGTAAAATCTAGATATCTCAATGTTTCACCAAATTTCTTTTTCCAATATAATTGCTCTGGGTTTGTCCTACCTCCTAAAAATGCATCTCTAATAAGAAGGTCAGGTTTGTAAGTTTTCATAAAGTCAACTACTGATTTTTCTATTTTTTTTAATGTATTCCAACCACACTCATATATATCTTCAACAATATATCCTAAATTTTGTATTATTTGTTTTTTTTCTTTCGTTTTTCTATCTAAATCTCCAAAAGTAATACTAGAGTCTCTTGATACATTTGCTTTTTGATTGGGGTTGTAAATTGCAGGATTTCCATGAAATCGATCACCATTAAATTCGAATATTTCATTTGTTTCCTCGCAATAACCGTCCGCTATGAAGTTTGTTTTTGGAATTTTATATTCTCTAATTATTTTGATACCTTTAGAATGTTCCAAATAATTGATCCATTCAGCACACACTTTACTTTGTTTCTTAATTCTATAATATCCAATGCTTTTTTTAGGCATAATGTCTTTTCGATGAATATGTTGTGCCGTTGATGCAATGGTCATAAAGTTGAAAGGGTCGGTTTCACATGCTTCCAACAATACACTACGATATTCTAAAAGTAGTAAGGCACCGACTATAGGGCACGCTTTTTTATCACTATAAAAACCCTATAAAACCCTATGACATATGTCATAACCCTATGTCATATATGTCATAAGTCATACAAGAAAATGACAAGTAAAATGACAAGTAAAATGACAAGGAAATATACAATAAATATACAATAAATAATTACGTAATAAATGATAAATAAATTACGTAAATAAATGTGTAACAAAATAAGAAATAAATAAGTTCTAAAATAAATTTAAATAAGTTCTTAAATAAAAGATGTATATTATTACTTATATATTATAAATTGTTCTTAAGTTATTTTAATCTTCCTCTTGAAAACATTCTTCACAATAGCAACCCTTTGATGTATCTTCTTTTTTACATTTGGTACAAAGATAGCCTTCACAACCTAAACATACACTCCACCCTAAGTCATCTATAGCTTCACAATAATCAAACTCTCCATCTTCATCATAGCCATACTCGGAAATGTCTTCAATACATCCACAACATACACATCCAATTTCGTCTAATCCTTGGTCACTATTATTTCTTTTGCTTTCCCCTATCGTTTTAACCTCTTCCATTCTTCTTTCTTTCATCTTTTGTAAAAATTCCTCCATTTCAAGTTGCTCTTTCATAAAATAAATCTTTTCTTGAATGTCAAGAGGAAGATCATTGAAAGTAGTAGTCATTGTGATTTGTTCTACCTTATGAAGTCTTACTCTTTAAGTGGAAAATTTTCGTTACAAAAGATTCTTCAATATATATATACATATTACATTACTCAATATAAAAAAGTCTTTTAAAAAATAAAAAGAGTCTTTTAAGAAATGTACAATAAATTTACAATAAGTAAAAATATATCATTAAAGTATATACAAACATTTACTCGCTCATTATCGCAAAAGTCTTTTGAAAATAAAAGAGTCTTTTTTATGAATACACAAATTTATATTACAAGACCAAAAGGAAAGCGAGCACCTCTTTGGTTTATTGGACGATTAACGATAGGTTTTGAAACTACTTGAGGCTAAGGACTTTGTTTCATAGATCTATTTTTGCTAGATTTCTTTGAATATCTTTTTCTAGGCTGTGTACCTTTTTTAGAATGATATTCTTTTGCACATTTCTTTAATGTTTCATTCCATTCAGCTCGCGTCATTTATATATTAATATATATTTTTTATGGTTGATTAGCTCTACTTGCACGTTGTCCTCTTGTAAACATTTGCGGACTTGTTGCAAGTGGACTTACTTCTACACCCATATATTCAACACCACTAGTATCATCATCGTCATTTGTAGTTGCGGGACTAGGTAAAGGTAATCTGTTTTTTTGACCTGAATTAAATAATGCTTGTCTTACCAAAGGTCTTACTAAAATGTTTCTTTTTGATGGTCCAGATTCGCCTTGATTTATTGGAGTTCCTTTTTCCAAACTTTCTAAAAAGTTTTCTTCTTCTTCAAATTCAGATTCAGGTAATATAGGAGTTCTTATTGGAGTTTCTTGGTTAGATTCACTTAAATCAGCAAGAACTCTTAAATTGTCACCCCTTGTATTTTTTGAAGGAATAAATACATTTACATCACTTCGTTTTAAATTTTGAATTAAATCAGATGGATTTATAAATGAAGTTTGTAAAATTGAATTATAAAAGTCCACAGAATTCTGAGAAGGTGCAGTCATTGAATAATTTTTTGATGCTAAATTAGAATACCCTTTAAAAATCATTTGATTTGATGCAGCATTTCTTAATCCTGATTCATTCAAACAATAATGTCTAACAATATCATCAGTCAAAATCTTTCTCATACTATATATAATATATATTTATATTAAATCATCTATTTCGCCTATTTTGTTGTCTATCCGCAGGATGAGGTGCTCTCAAAATCCTGCCGAAACGTCTCAATTGACCAATAGCCTTACATTGTACTTTATTTCCAAAGGGACGACCTGAGGGGGCTGGATCTTTGTACCCACAATAAATTCTATTATTCAGCCTTCGTTGAGCTTGTGTTTGATTTGCTCTTACCATAATTATATACAATATAATATATTAAATTATCGTAAATCAATTTCTGTTTCGTTATTATTTTCATTTTTATTTTGACTTCGTGTTCTTTTAGAAATTCTATTGGAAGATGAAACTCCTTCTTTTTTCAGAGTTCTTTGTTTTTTATTTTGTTTGACTACTAATTCTTTTACCGTAGGTTCATTAGTTTTTGTGTTTGACAGATTTCCTTTGACTTCTAATAATTCTCTTGGTTTATATCGTCTAGCTAAAGTCTCATTACCATCCTCAATAATATAACTTAATCCTTTTATTGATTTTACTTTATATATTTTTGTGGACCATTTTTGAGACTCTTTATCAAATGTTTTAGTTTTAATTTTAATTCTTACTTTATCTCCAGGTTTTATACCTATTTTTTCAAGAAGTTCGGTCAATTTATTTCTTTTCAATAAAATATTTCTAATTATTTTTGTATATGACATATTATCAGGTGCGGACCTATCAATATTTCCCACATTTCTTGTATCATTATAATTTTTAACAATAGTGTCTAAATGATTAATCCAATTTACGGTGTCTTTACTAGCAAATATCTTTTCCAACTTTTGTTTTAATGTTCTATTCAATCTTTCAATCATACCCATAGTAGAATGGTCTTCAGGCTCATTTAAATAATGTTCAATATCATTCTCTTCTAGTAATTGTTTTACATTTCTATTTGTAAATTCTGATCCATTATCAGTTGTCAAAACATTCATTTTTGAATCTTTAATCAATTTTTTGAAAGCTGGAATGATACCTTCAGCACTTTCAATGTTTTTATTATTCTGATCTTTTACGGTTTTGGATTTTAATGCATAAGCATATGCTTTTCGTGTATTTATATTGATAGCTGTTAAGATAACCGAAAATCCTCTATTTTGTCGTTTATATTTTGGAATGAAAGCTAAATCAGCTTGAATATAATTTTTGTTAGGATCTTTACCGTAAATAGGAAACAATTCTTTTCTATTTAATTTCTTTTTTTGAGAAAATGTTTGATTAAGCTCAGTGGCTTCAATAGCTTTTTTGACTTGTTTTTCAGTGACTTTATACCCACGTGATTTTAATTTAGATGTAAATGATGATACACCACTCAATCCTATTTCAGGATCCAAATAAAACTTTTGTATTTCTTTTTCAGAAATTGATTTACTCATTGTTTATTATAATGATATTTATTTATTATCATTAGGAATATCTTTGTGTCCCCAAGGCAAAATATTGTATGTTTCCCACTGAATAAATCCTTTATCATAATTCAATGCAAATGATTTTGTTTCACTTGTTGTTTCAATACCAAGAGCTGCATATTGTTTATTGATAAGTGATGATTTTTTAGGCTTTCTTAAAACATCATATTTTATTTCAATCACCTTGTCTTTATCATTCAAAATGATATTTTTTATTTCATTGTGATTTAGACTTTGTGAATTTTGAAAATTTAATGAAAATCCTTTCACTTTAGTCATTGTTGTTCCATCATCAAATAATAATGAATATGATTTAGGTGCTGTCGCTACATACTCAATGCAATTTTTGCTTCCTAATTCATCAGTCAATTCGCCTAAATAATCTCCTAATTGTTCTTTATAAATATGCATATTTGTTTTGTTTTCAATATAAATCACCGAGTCCGTATCGTGATATAGTACATTTTCAAATCCTACATCGTCCATTAAATTGTACAATTTAATTCTTGCATAAGCGGTAGTAAAAACACCAATAACTTCATTGACACTAAAATTTGTTTCAGCATATTCATCTAATATATCAAATCCTATGTGATATTTCACATCATTATTTATTTGTGGAATAGGTTGAATAACAATATTATCATTTCTAGAATCTGATAAAATGTCATATACCTCAGCATTGTTGCAATATTTATTTTGTCTTTTGTTAGGTTTCAAGCAATATCTTCCCCACAAATTATTCAGAAAAAGCTTGGCTATGGTTCTCATTCCTTCATTTTTAAATATATTTTCTTTGTCTAACAATATTCCTTCTTTTTCAAAGTATTTTTCAATATAGAAATCTTTGTCTTTCTCGCTTTGTACCCAATCAGGATATCCACTAGCCTCTTGTTTTATTTTCAAAAATGTATTGATAAAACTTTCAAATATTTCATAAGATGTATTTTCCCAGTGTACAACTTGATGAATTTTTTCTATCACATAGCCTTTCTTCAAAGCTAATTTTACTTCTTCGGTACACCAAGTTCCCGTCATTTCTGTCAATGGAAATGTAAGCTTTTCCATCTTGGACTGTCCCCGGGTCCTCAATGGTAACACAGCCATTTCCAAATCATTTGGAGGAATAATGGTACACTTTATAACCCCAAAAAATTGTTCAATACTTCTTATACCTAATAAGTCGATTTCGTTATATATTTTTGAAGGATGTCCAAATGGAAATAAACAATATTTTAAAACCCAAGGATACAAACTTGTAAAATCTACATACCTAATTATTTCCCCTTCCTTACATTTATGGTATAATTTTTTAGGATCTGTTCTACCACCAAATAATGCATCTCTAAAATGTATTGGTACATCATATGTATGCAAAAATTTGATAACATTTTCATCGTGCTTTTGTAATTCTTTAAACTCACTTTCCCAAATGAACACGACATTATATCCTAATTCTTTTAATTTTTCAAGCCTTTTATTTGTTTCTTCATTGAATTGAAAAAATGTTTTATTAAAGTTGTAATTCTTTCTAAACATTTTGTGTTTGTACACTTCAGGATTTCCGTGCCAATAATCTCCTAAAAATTCATAAATCGTATTTGTTGCAGGGTCATAACCATCTACATATTTATGTCTTGCATTATTTCCAAAATAGAAATTAGGAATTTGTATTCTTTTATTAGATTTTCTATCTTATTTGTATGCTTTATATATTCTAACCATTTGTCTCCTATTTTTGATTGTTGTTTGCCTTTTGTAATAGTACTCAATATTGCTATTGAATTTTCAGGCATATGTATATACCTATGAATTGTTTGAGTTAAAGATGCAATAGTCAAAATAACTTGTAGGATCAATTTCATCATTTGTTATTTCCAAAATCATTTCTCTATATTTCATCCAGCCTTTTCTTAATATTGTTACATCACTTTGACAATATTCTAAAATTTCTTTCTTCATATCGAAGACATATTTATTTTGAATCATTAAAGAATACCAATCTAGAAATTCTTTTCGGGCTTCATTTTTCATTTGGTTAAAACCATAATGTTTTTTGTTGGGCAAAGGACCTATATATTCTTCATTTTCAGGTGTATTAAATTTGTGCGGAAAATACCCTTTTTTCTCTCCTTTCAAAGAAAATATTTTTGAAAATTTGCTAAGAGGATTTGTTAGATGTAAATAGCTGTCCATTAATGTAACATTTTGATATTTCAAATACATTATTTTACCACAATTTTGCACAATTTCGGGAATTTCATTCATTGTTGTCATTATGTATTCAACAATCAATACATAATCATATTTACTTCCATTGTGTGCAATAAAAGTAAAGTCTTTGTGTTGATTAGAAAAAAGAAATTTGCAAGCTTCTTCAATGTTGTAATGAACAAATGATTCTCCATTTGAATATTGTGTAACACTTAAATTAACTTCGTGCTTTGTTTCATTATATGCTTCAAAATCAAAAAATCCTATATTTTCTTCTTCTATTATATCTTTTGGTTTTTTCTTTGTAATATAACAAATATGATTTCTTATATCACAATATAATTTACAATTTGGACAATATTCGTGTCCACAAATATGTTGCTCTTTTCTTGTATCATATATTTGTTTACATTCACCTTTGCATTTATGAAAGTATTTACAAGCTGTCCCTTTCTTATGTAATTCATAACATTTTTTTATTCAGAAATTTTATATTACATTCTTGACAATAGATAGCTTGTTTCCAATCAATATATTGTTTTGTTTTCGTTTTTGAAAAATCACACAATTTGCTACGACATTTATTGCATCTTGATTTGTGTATTTTTCCATAAAATGCCTCAATTTTTGTAATGGGTTCAAAGTGACCAAAACTTGAGTCAAGATGATAATAAACAAAATTCCATTCAAGTCTTTCGGGTAACCCTTCTTTTGAAGGTGGGTACATTATTGTACAACCCAAATCAGTCATTCCGTGAATAATTATATTTCTATCAAACTTTTCCTCAAATAAATTAATGTCATCAAATCCTATACCGTCTTCAGGATTAAATTCTAATTCTTTCATTAATTCTATGGCTTCTTTTGTTAATCTATTTCGTGTATTTTTACAAATGTGATTGTACACATTATAAGATGCATTTTCTTTATAATACATTACAAGGCAAGATTTGGCAAAACATTGTTTATCTTGAATGGTAATCACACTTTTTTTGGATTTTAATTCTTGTACCGTTTTTGGCATAGGTAAAGGAGCACCTTTTCCATTTAATTTTTTGAAATTTAATAATGAAATTGTAATTGAATTTGCACGACCTCTATCATCTCCGGACTGAATCATTCCATCTAATTTATTATAAAAATCAGTTTCATCTTTTGCACTCATAAAATCAGATTCTCCATTTTGAAATGATATTCCAAATTGAAAGTGTTTAACATCTTCAGAATTTTGATCAATTTTTTTATTGATTACTTTCATCCAATATTCTAAAGGCTTTCCCAAAAAACGATTGAAATTTATTTTCATACTTATTCCGGAATTTCCACCTTTATCAACATATTCTTTTGTCACATTTTTGTTTGTAAATTGTTCTTCATATTCTTGTCTTGAAATCAATTCCGGTTTATTTTTCTTTTTGTCATTATCAATTTCATATTGTTCAATTAAATCTTGTATTGCCTCCCTTTTGTCTTTTCTTGTACGATCTCCATCAATTTTTTCTTTTTCAAATTTTGTTATCTTATTCCATTGTTCTTGTGTTAATTGTCTAGAACTTGATGCACGAAAATTTCCGGCCCTATAATTCTTAATATTTTTCAAATTAGTTTTCTTTGATTGTGTCATAGGTGCTTTGCCTTTATCTTTTTCATCTTTATTCTTTTTAGGTGGCATATTATTATAGAACATTTTTATTATACTTATAATGTAACGTAATCTTTAAGTGGTATTTGTTACTTTTAATTTTTCAATGAATTTATTTTGAATTTCAAGAAGTTTGTCAAAATTTTCAGGAGACTCTTTTATTTTATTAGAAAAAATATTAATTATTTCAATTTTGTCTATATTATGTTTTTTCAAAGTGATTATAGATACATTTTTATTTTCTACAATTCTTTGTATAGTCATTTGCTTTTGTAACTTTGCTTTATGATTTTCGTAATATTTATTCTTATCTCTTCTATTTGTGTCTAGAGGTTTTTTATAATAGACTTTTCCATTCTTTGATGTAACTTTAGTATACTTTGGAAATGCTTCACTGATATTTTCCATTATTATAAAGTATAACCTATTTTTTAAATTGTTTTGAAACTCACAAAAAAATAAAAGTAAAAATATGTATGAAATATATAATAACGATTGTTTCACAATTTTACCAACAATTAAAAGTAATTCAGCAGATTTATTTATATGTGATTTGCCATATAATCAGACTAATTGTTCTTGGGATAAAGATGTTATTGATTTGGATCAATTATGGACACAATTAAAAAGAATAGGTAAAAAGAATTGTGTCTATATATTTACAACAACAACAAAATATGGACATAATATCATTGAAAGCAATAAAAAATGGTTTAGATACGATTTAGTCTATGAAAAAACTATGGCCTTAGGATTTTACCACGCCAATCAAATGCCTTTGAGATCACACGAAATGATATATGTATTTTATAAACGTTTACCAACTTATAATCCAATAAAAATAGAAGGAAATAAACCATATATTAGACAAGGTCAAGGACCTAGAACTGAATTATATACTCATTACACGGATAGAACGCCTACTATATGTTTGGGCGGAAAAAGATTTCCTCGAAGTGTTATAAAGTTTTCTAATGGAAATTATAAAAGCAAACATCCTTGTGCAAAACCGTATAATCTATTTGAATGGATAATAAAAACATATTCTAATGAAAATGATTTAGTCATCGATCCTTGTTGTGGTATTGGCACTTCAGGAGTTGTGTCAAAAAATTTGAATAGGAATTATATAGGAATTGAAATAATTAAAAAATATTTTGATATAGCATTTGAAAACTCTTTTTAGAAAATATAAATGTTTTTTTAAAAGGATTAGAAATTATTAGAAAAATATTTTCTTATATATTGTAATATGGGATTCAAAAAAGGTGAAAAAAATACGGACGAAGCTACTTTAGAGAGACTGAAAATCGCTAGACAAAAGGCTATGGAAACTAGAAAGAAAAATGCTGAGGCCAAAAAAGATATTAAGCTTGCAAAAGAATTGGAAAATAAAAAAGAATTACAAGAAGCTCAAGAGAAAATTCAACAAACAATTAAACCTGAAGTTATTGATAAATCTATTGAAAAAGAAATTCATCAAAGAAAAGAGTCTTTTAAGAAACCAAAGAAGAAAAAGGAAGTTATTGTCGTTGAAAGTGATTCTAGTGAATCTAGTGATAGTGAACCTGAAGTTATAATAAAAAAATCAAAAAAATCAAAGATAAAAAAAGAGAAGTCAAATGAAATTTGTCCTCCAACTTACAATGATGTTTTAAATCACGACAAACAATTCCATAAAACATATAAATCTTTATTTCCAGAATTTTAATCTTTATTATAAGGAAACTTTTGCTTTTACAAATGTCTTTTCAAAAAATAAATGATCAAAAGTATGGTATTCAAATTCCAAAAAATTCAGCATTCTTAATTAATACCGAACCAAATTTTATTCAATTACACGGAATTATTTTGGCCGTGGCGAAAAGAGGTGTGGGTAAAACCACAGCTTTATCTAATTTATTAAGATTAATGAAAAATAATAATGCTTTAGATAGATTGATTTTGGTCTCACCAACGTATCATAACAATAAACATTATTTTCAAGGACTTCCATTAGATGATGATAATGATGTTTTAGAGCCAACAAAAGATGTTCCCGAAAAGATTGAAAGTATATTAAATGAGGAAGCCACCGACTATGAAGAATATCACGAAAAATTGAAAAGATATAAGAAATTAATGTCGTTGTTGAGAAGAAAAGATATCAATATATATGATATTCCGGTTGATTTATTACTTGAATTTTCGGACTCTGATTTTGAACCTCCACAACACAAATACAATGGTAAAAAGCCTATAATTGTTGTATTTTTTGATGATGTCCAAGGGACAGATTTAATGAAACCTTCATCCAAATTAAGTAACTTAGTAATTAAACATAGACATTTAGGAAAACTTAACGATGGTGCATTAGGCACAACCTTATTGTTTGCTACACAATCATACACTTCTAATAGTGGAGGGTTATTGAAAGCTATTCGTGGAAATTTAACACATATGTTGGTATTTCGTAACAAAAATATGAAAGAAATTGATTGTATTTCCGAAGAATGTGCAGGTGAAATATCAAAAGAAGTATTTGATGATGTATATAAAAAGTCTATTCAAAACCCACACGACTTTTTGTTTATCGATCTACATAAGAAACAAAATCATCCATCAGCTTTTCGTAGGAATTTCAATGAATTTATTGTCCCCACAATGTAAATCTTTTATCAATTCTTTCAATAATATTGGTGGTATTACATAAGCATCATTCACACCTATATTGTCTTTTGATTTTGATGATTGTGTACGTTGGGCAGTATATAAATGCTTGCCGTACTTTTGTTTACTATCACAAGGCGTTAATTTATTACATATTTTCAAATTCAAATCGTTCATATTTGTCCATATATTAGTCATTTTTCTATAGGGAAAACCATATCTACAATAACAACAAGTGTGCTTATACATACATAATGGAATCATAAAGTCTCTATGGTGTAATAGACCACCGTCGGCTGGGTTTTCTATGAACCAATATTTCGGTTTAAAATAATTTATGATTTCAATGGTTCTTTTCACTATGTTGTCGGCCAAATATAGATTCCTAGGTTTTCTTCTATGAGCTTTAGAATATTCGGTGCAAGGTGGACTAGCCCAAATTATATCAAATTCTTTTGGAAAATACTTTTCTTTGTAATTCCATTCAAGTATATCACATTGTATTGTTGGATTATACCTTTCCATAATGTCTAATGTTATTACTTCACAATTTTCAAAATTTGCGTTTTTTGTTAAAATTTCATTTGAAAAAGATTTTGTTCCACAAAAGAGTTCTAATATTTTCATTGTTATTATAAAATGACTTGTAATTACACAATAAGTGAACATACGAAAAAAAACGCAAAAAAATTAAATGTTGTTGTAAAGCTTTCCACAAATAAGAAGAAGAAATTAGATGTCTTTGATAAGAAATCCGGTAAGAAACTAGCTAGTATTGGTGCTTGTGGAATGTTAGACTATCCTTCTTATATCAAGTCAAAAGGAATTGAGTATGCACAAAAAAGAAGAAGACTTTACAAGCTAAGACATAATAAAGATAGACTTGTGAAAGGTTCTAATGGATTCTATGCCGACAAATTATTATGGTAGATATAAGAAAAACTCTTTTAAGTTCCAAGAAGACTTTTGTATGAGTACTTACTGTATGATAAATATATGACTGAAAGCTTATATCAACTCTAAACCCAAACCCAAACCCAAACCCAAACCCAAACCAAAACCCAAACTTATTCACACAAACTATGCCTAACCGACGTGCAACTCGTGCTAACGTAGCAAAGCAAACTATTGTGGAGGAAGAAATAGTTTTGGATTGTGAGGACGAAGTCAAACCTTCTCAAATCCCGCAACCACGTGCTCATCCCGGCGATCGAGTGACCAAGGAACAAGAAGTTCAAACCGATCACGTTGAAGAAGATACTCTAGGAATACCTAGGGATCTTATGCAGTTTGTTCCTTGTAAGGAAATGCGCTATTATTACTGGCATTGCCGCGCCTTGGAACGTTCCTTAAAAGGTACGCGAAGTGAAGAGAAATGCGAACACTACGTTGACTCACCAGCGCATCGCAAGTTTACTACCTCTAAACAAGAAAGGTGGACGTGCGATGTATGCAACTACAAAACGTGCAGAATATGTATCACTTCAAACGAAGCAGACATGGTGGACTATTTCGACATCGCTTACTTCAAAGACGATAGACATGACGAGGACGACACAACATACTTGTGCAAGAAGTGCGAACATGCCTTTAGTCAAGTGTGAAATAGATACAAGATAGAACACAAAATAATATTACACTAGCATAGTAATAATAACAATATTGTTCTTGTTTAAGTCTTGCCCTTGCGCGATTGCACTATTCTACTTAGGGTTTGCTTTATTCAAGGTGTGGAATTGGTTTGCGACTGCACCTGCTGCCGACGTAAGCGCTGAGAAAACCGATGGCGCATCGGAAACTACAGCTGGTTTGCCAGTCTTGGCTTGGGCCAAAAGCGCTTCCAACTGCTCTATTGAGAGCGCACTTAAGACATCGCTCTTTTTCTTCTCCTCTTCCTCTACGTCTCGCATGCGCTTTGAGCCAACTCGGTATTTCGCTTCGTTGACAGTTAAAAACTCTTTGAGAGCTTCCTTTTGAGATGGTTCAGCCCATGTAAGAATACCAGCGCCAAACTCCTCAATTGCGCTTAACTTGTCACTGGGGTTTTTGGGACGAGGAAGAGGGATCTCAATACGGAATACCTCGTTGCGCCTTTTCACGTTGTAAGTAACAGAGTGCACCCCTTTTCGCATTAAGTCAGAAGCACAAAACTCTTTCAAAGAGTTCTGGCAACCAGGACCACTAAAGATAGTTTTGCCAATTTCGGTTTGCACGTTCGTTTTGACAGCTGCTATAAGGTCTTTTGAACCTGGAGCTGAATTGGCCGCTACAAATACATTATCGTAATCGTTGTCAGCCTGAGATTCGGGTTCTGTTTGAATGTATCCAGACATATTCCTTGCTTCTTCTATCAAGGTGGTTGCTTTCCGCATTAGCCTGTTGCAAAAGTCTGTCAATTAACACTACATTTTGAGTGATACCCCCTTTAAAGGTGTCAATTAACATTTAATTTATGTCAAGCAACATTTAATCTTATATGACTGTGGAATATTCCTGTCACCTAACATTTATTCTTGGATGACTCTGGAATATTTCAGTCACCTAACATTTATTCTTGGATGACTCTGGAATATTTCAGTCACCTAACATTTATTCTTGGATGACCAAAAGTTTAAACCACAGGATTCCCATAATTACACGGTTCAGATTAATGATGACAGTCCGCGCGCGCTTGGTATGAATTTGCTACGAGATGCAAGCAACAGGCTTTAAGACAAGGGTCAAATCCTTTTACGCCGTAACAAATGCAGCCTGTTTTCTTCAGGTTATTTCAAAGTTATTTTACGGATATATTGGAGCGGAATTACGGGGTTTTTCTGCAAATAATTGGTGCTGTATCTTTGTTAGTCTTGGTGCTCAGATACCGTAAGCTTTTGTTTACGTTAGCTTTTGGCGCAATCTTATCCGCGCTTCTCTCGTTCACATTCGAGAAGTGTGTTTACGGTTGTCTTGACTGTGTGTTTGAACGTTTAGTGGAGCAAGGTATCTGTTTGGAGATTCGGGCAAAGTCTGGTCTCAGTGAACACGTCTACTTTCAGTGTGACTTATCATTGGTCTCTCCAAACGCTATAATAGAACGATAAGACGTTTGTGAGAAGTGTGTAAGAATGGGAAAGTTGTGTAAACATATTAACAAAAAAGGCGAACGTTGCCGCTTAGACCGCCTTAAAGAAGGTAAAGGTTTCTGTCATAAGCACAAACCCGCGGATACTTCGCCTTCCTCTGATGACGATAAGCCATTAGGCGCTCTCAAAGAAGAGAAGAGTTGCTCATCGGACGATACTAAGCTTATTGAGCGACAACAAAAAGGGAAAGCTGTGGCGAAAACCACTACTGAGTCTGAAGACACGTCAAGTACCCAATGTGTCGCTAGAACTAAAGAGAAAGGTAAAGTTGTGGCGCATGCACCTTCTCCTCCTCCTAGTCAGTCGTCAGACAAGTCACCTACCCAATGCGCTGGTATAACCAAAGATAAAAAGCAGTGTACGTTCTCAGCGATGGAAGGCGAGTTATATTGCAAACACCACGGTGGTGATAGGAAGAAACCAGGACCTCGTAAGCCTAGCCCTTTAAGTATTCCCTCTACGTCCAAACGTATAACACGTTCTATGTCCCCTCCTAAGTCTATTGAAGTGTCAATCGGAGACGAGAGCAACCCTAAGACTCCTCGTGATACTCTTATTCAACTTATGGACTTTGAGGATATTATTGGTTACTTATGGGATTTTCACCCTTGACTTGTGTATGTATTGCGAAGAGCAATTTCAAGGCAAGGAAAGATGGCGTCTCACAGATAAATACAATCAGGTGCACCAGAAAGTAGCGATTTTAAAGTGGCGAAACCTTGTAGCTAACTACAATTTGCGGGATTTACTGGAAGGCCAAGCTGCAAGTGAAAATACGGATGGTAACGCTAGTGCTTCCACTACTTTTGTTGCGACGAATGTTCCAGCGAATACTTCTACTAATTTGACTACTGCGACAAATGTGGCCCTAAAAGATATGTCGTTTGATGCGTTAAGATACTTCGTGTTAGGAAAGTTTGGTCCATACGATGGGCCTATCCACGACATGTCATACGAGGCTTTAAGATATTATGTTTTGGGACAGTTTCATTGCGACATTGGGTCTATTCAGGTACCACAGCACAGCACAACTCAGCAATTAAAAAAGCGAAATGCGCTACTACACTGGCGGGTAGTTATTGATGCCTACAAGTTTGGAGCCCTACGTAAAGAATATTACAGAATTGCAGGTATAAGTTCTTCTGAGGAGTCTTCAAGTGTAGACCTTAGCGATGAATTTAATACGAAAACAAGTCTGCGAGAGACCTACAAAGAAGCCGATGATGAAAACAGCAGTCCTCATGAAGACTTGTGCTAAGTACTTTTATAGACCGGAATTCTCTTTGTGCAACACCGGCATGTGACCGGAAATTTAGCTGAAATAGACAGCCAATTGTAATAGTAGTTTTATTATTTACTTGTTTACCCGATTTTGTTTTATAGTACCCTTTTGTCACACAAGCATACATTGGCATAGCACAAGCATACATTGGCATACCATATATTGGCACAACATAGCATACATTGGCATAGCACAAGCATACATATACACATATTATATATTAACACAACATAGCATACATTGACATAGCACAAGCACACATTGGCATACCATAAATTGGCACAACATAGCATACATTGGTAGTGCATATCATATATATGTTAATATTTGAAAAGACTTTTCCATATACATATAATATAATACATTTAGAATACATATAGTTGTTGTTATTGATATAGGACCGAAATATATGTATTTTATTCAAGAAAATTATTTGAAAAAAATTTGCGTGGATTTTTGGAAAACTCTTTATGATGTCCAAAAAGACTTTTTATATACATATACATATATATTGTTGTGTTTATGGATATATGACCGAAATATATGTATTCTATTGATAAAAACTGCTCGAAAGAAATTTGCGTTTTTTTTGGAAAACTCTTTATGATGTCCAAAAAGACTTTTTTGCATAATTTATATAGTATATATGAAAAGGCATATATGTTCCAAGCTTTATTCCCAAAATGACTTTTGTATTGATAAATATAACACATTTTCCAAGTCCAAAGTAAAAGAATACTCCTTTAAAAGAAAGACTTTCCAAAATGAAAAAGACTTTTATAATGATACCACAAATGAATCTATGAACAAACAAGTACAAGAACACAAACTTCAATTAAACAATTTATTTCAACAATTAGCCGAACTTCAACCATCACAAATCAATCAAACATTTACAAATGAATTAAGAGATAAGGCATATCTTGTTGGAATTTCCTCTTATTTAGGGTCAAGAAATTTTCAGCCGGACTTAAATTATCCCGGTGGGTATGAACACACAACAATCACTATGGCTCAACAACAATTAAACAAAGAAATATTGAATAATAAATTTAAATTAGATCCACATTTGTCAAACTACGATGCAGCCGTTTTTAATAATGGAAATAATAAGGTAAAAATAGCATACCACGGGGCAAGTTCTAACCCACAATTCTTAGACGAAGACAAGGCAGATATTCTTTCGGTAATTAAAGGAAATCATTCACAAAGAAACTCTTTTAAACGCGCCGAAAATGTTTATTTAAGAACTTTGGTAAAATACCCTAACCATCAAATAGAATTATTAGGAACCTCATTAGGAGGAGCCAAAGCAATACACGTTGGGGAAAACTTCAATGTAAAATCAACGACATTTAATCCTTTCCTATCTCATTTACACACTCCGAAAATTGTCGGAAATGCACCTCAAAACATTCATAGAATTGTAACTGATTGGGCAACTGCGGGAGCCTTGAAAATACCATCAAATTCAAATAGAAAGTTGTTTCATTATTTTGAAAATAAAAATCCTTACGATTTTTTAAGACAACCTTATCAATATATAACATCTCCACATAATTTGAAACAATTTTTTCAATTACCAAAAAACAACAAAGTAAGTAAAGTCAATTTAGTAAAATCAACATTAAACACTATAGGGACGGGGTTCAATATATACTCTTTTGGAAGTGCTTTGAATGATTCTATTGATATGTATAGAAACAATGCTACACCCGAAGAATTTGTTAATAAAATTTCAGAATATTCAAATCCATTAGGCATATTTGGTATGCTAGGAACACGTGATATTGATGCAAATTATTTACACGATGATGCTCCATTAGAAGCAAGAATGTTAGCAGATTATATTTCTAACAAAGGTCCACAAAGAATGACAAATTTTAGTAGAAATGTTGATAAATCATTATCAAATAAATATTCAAATATTAATGAAAATACAATTAAAAACAGCAAAAATAATATTTTGATAAATTATGGAACGTGAACAATTGATACAAAATGCAAAAATATTATACCCTAATTTATGTACATTTTATTTAGAATTGATTATTGATGATTTTATAGCACGACCACAATTTTATGAAAGAATGTATGAAGGAAATGTTGATGATATTCCGTTACCATTACATAGAGACACACAAAAAGAAATTGATAAAAATAAAAATTATATTCATATATTAAATAGAGATACTAATGAATCCAATATCTGAACGAACCCTTTATTTATCTAGCGAAGATTTATCAACTTCCGGTGATTCAAGAATAATCAATATAAATGTCCCAACACAATTAACAAATTATAGAAATACAAATAGATTAAAAATCATTTTAAACTCTTTTACCGCTGCGAAAACTTGGTACACAATTAATGAATATAATGGTATTTTTTATATAGCGAAAACAAGCACAGATAAATTGTATGAATGTAGAATACCTGATGGAAATTATACAGATTTAGATGATTTAAAAACCATTTTAGAAACCATTATTTTAGACGTTCTTGTAACAAATTTTAATTTTGCTAGACCCGCCGATAGGGTAAACGTAACATTTGATGCTATTTCAGGACATTTTACAATTACCTTAAGCAAGGCTGCACCCAATATTAAATTTGTTGCATTTTCAATAACTGGAGATTTTCAAGCCGTTCCGGGCAGTCCATTAGATGATGCATTAAATGATATCTATAATTCTCCTGGGAAATACAATGATGTTGATCAAGTTTTAGGCGGACTAACAAATAAATCTGTTGCAGGATTAACAAACATTTCTCAAGTAAATGATTTATTTGATATTGAAACACCTGATGTAATATTTATATCTAAATTTCCGGGTAATTTACAAACAAATGATGCTATTTATTTAAGAATCACTACATTACCAACTAATAATTTACAAAGTACAAATCTTTCAAACCAAATAAATCAAAATTTAATAATTAGTAGCGACATTTTAGGAAAAGTATTATTACCTTCTGATATTTCTACTAAATTTATTTCCTATTTAGATTTTGATGAAAACTTTGGTATAGATGTACAAGCCTCACAATTTTGTCAATTACGAATTTCAATAACCGATAATAAATCAAGATTAATTCCAACAGCCTTGTCAAAAAATGGTACCGAACAATCCATTAATTTTGCAATTTCCCTGAAATTAAAAGAGTATTCTCAATGAACAATTTTTTATAATATATATTATATAAAATGTCTTTACCTTATAGCCTTGCATTTGGTCTTCAAAAAATGAACGGTTATTCTACCAACTATTTTAGATTAGAAACAACAAATTTGACGAAAGTATCTCCATATGGTGTGATAACGTTAAACTTACCTGTGAACTCTTTAATAAATATGAAAAGTCTGAGTTTGCATTGTCAAGGTCGTGCTAATGAAACTAATATTGCTTGTACCAACGCTGCGGGAGATCCTGATGTAGTAATTACAACATTACCAAATGGAATTGAAAAATTAATTCAAAGGGTAGAAGTCTATAGCGGTGGAATTCAAATTTCAAGTGGTATGCAACAATATTCAACCGTTTCAACTGTGTTGGACAACATTAAAACAACATTAAATAAAGAAGTTTCTTATCAAAGAGTTTTAAAAAATCAAGAAATAAATGTAAATACTGATAATTATTATACAGAAAAACGACCATATATATTAAACAACTTTTTACAATTTATAGGCGAAGCAAGTCCTGACTACATTGATACAGCATTATTACCAAGTATACAAATACGATTTTATATGCACGGTCCTGAAGTTTTAGGGGCATATCAAAAATCATTAGGAGCTGGAAATGGTTTTAATGGAACCGGGGCGGCCGAACTTGCTGCAAATACTTCTTGGGAATTACAAGATTTGCATTTTACAATTGAAACAATTACATTTTCAAATGGTGTTTATGATAGCGCCGTAGAACGTAAATTAAGAGAAGATTCATTTATTGAGGTGCCTTTTAAAAATTATTTCACATTTTTGGATTCTCAAACAAAAATGGATAAATCAACGAGATTTTCTTTATCTACTCAATGTTTAGAGAATTTGTATGCCGTTCAAAGACCTTCATTTTATAATGCAACAAATGCAGGTTTGCACAAAATTGATAATAAAATCGGGGCAACTTATGTGCCGTCATATTTTAGATTTTACGCCGGAAAAATTAGTTCTTGGCAATATAATATAAATTCACTTTATTATCCTAATTATAGAGCAACAGCTTTGGATGCCTTCAACTTACTAACTATAGGAAAAGCTGACAATTATTCTAATGATGCTGGATGCAAAATAAATTCTTTAGAGAACTGGTATAATTCTTATTGGACTGCTATGTTAAGACTTAATATGCCTTCCGAAATGAATGTTCGTAGTCTTAGTGGCTTAGATACACGTGGTTTGAACTCTCAATTCTTCTTACAAACACAAGCAGGTACAGATGCTTTACAAAAAGCTATTCCCGGTGTTGATAATGAAATTTTTGTAATTTGTGAATGTACATCTACACTTCGTATAGGTATGGGCAGAATGATTGAAGTTGTTGTGTAAAACTTATTTATTTATAAATAATATATGGTAGAACAAGCTGGACAAATAAACTCTAAAAATCTAGGAAAATCTTTGGGAAAATAAATGTTACATTACCAAATTTAATGTTAACTTCAGGATTTAGAAGTCCTTCAATGATGATTATTCCCTGCAAAACAATACAAGATTTACGACCACCGGCAAGAGTCTCTAATGTTGACCTTATGTCAGGTTTTAAATCATATACATTAGGACACGGTGACAAAATCACAAAAGAAAATGCTATGTTTTCATTTCCTGATATTTATCCATTAAACAATAAATTATTTAAACTTGCACCAACATTCTTTGTAAAATAAAAATTATTTGATATTATATATAATGTCTTCTTTTGGAAATGAATTTGTTTTAGACAAAAACATCAAGGTCAATAACGGTGTGTTTATTGGTGCTAAAGATAAAACAACAAGAACAACTTTTCAAATGGTTGGAGCTGATATCATTATGGATATTGATGGTTCTCAGAGTGGTGACCCTGGTATTGTAAATTTGAATATGGCTGCAAAACCAAATAATATGAAAGTAAGATTTGATGGTTTGCCTATTGTAGAAACAACCAACGTTCCACCGGATGAAAATATTACACCCGTAAATGGATTATACGTATTCAAAGCTAATCCTGCTGATAAATTTGGAACGGTATTTATGAAACTTGCAAATTAATAAATTTTTTATTTATATTGTAATTTATAATGTCTTCATTTGGAAATAATATAGTCGCAAATACATTTAATGGAAATCAAACTCCTACAACTATTCCTGACCCTTTGACAATTAATCAATTAAATGTAAATCAAATAGGTGATAATTCAAATCCTTGTCAAACAGTTCATATGGCTTCAGATTTCTTTTATCAAAATGATATTGATTTTATTGACAATTCTGATGTAAATAATCAAAGAGAATTTATGAAATTACAAACTGATGGTGATTTAAATTTAGTGAATAACATCAATTTTTATGACTTCATTTTAAACAATCCTGCAAGCAAATCAAAATTTTCCATAGGTTTAGATGAACTTGATAGTTCATTTGAAATAAAATCTTTAGACCCTGTTTCTCAAACGAGATTGAAAATAGGAGACACCGGTATAAATGAATGGTCATTTATGCAAACAACATTAAACGTAGAACCACTTGGAGCAGGTGTACTTTTAAATGATGGACCTTTAATTTTAAACACCGGTGATATTACTTTGAATTCTGGAAAATTTATTGGTGACGGTTCTTTGCTTCAAAACCTTCCTTCCGGGGCTAACCAAAATTTACAATCTGTTTGTGACCAAGGAAGTACCACTACCACAAATGATATTTCTTTTACCGGGAGTGGAAAATTCACAATAAACCAAGATGAAATAGATGGAAATTTAATTAGAATTCGAGGCGGCACACAAGATGCCAAAATTCGTATTGGGGAGACAACCAATGATGACGGTTATGTAAATGCACAACGATCAATATTGCTTGGGAGAAATGCAGGTTCTTTTAATTGTGGAATCGATGTTTTAGCTATTGGTTCTGGGAGTGCAAATGATCAAGCGGGGAATTATTCTGTAAATTTAGGTGATGATAGTGGTCAAAACAACGCCGGTGTGGAATCAATATCTATTGGTAGATTTAGTGGTGAAAATTATAGCGGTGTGAATTCAGTTTCAATAGGTGCATATGCAAATCAAAATACCGGAGCTGTTTCATCTATTGATAATACAATTTGTATCAATGCTACCGGTCAAGCATTAAATAATACACAAGCAAACTCTTGTATTGTGAAACCAATACGAGCTTCTTCTGATACATCAACTGAAACACTTATGTTGTACTACGACGATACTTTAGGCGAAATACGTAAAGGTGCCAAACCAGCGGGTTCAACAATTCCAAATCTTTCACAAGTTCTGCAAGTTGGCGACACAGGAAATAGTATAAATCTCACAGCCGAACTAAACACACCTGCAATAAACATTACCAATTCCATAAACTGGGCGTATACATCACCAACAGCGTCACTTAATGTTTGTCAAATACCGTTGCTTAACATAACATCAAGTTACAAATCAGTTTTACCGACAAGCCCAATAAATCATACCGGAAGTATTTTTACTTTTGTAAACACAACTTCTACAACAATCACAGCCGGTACAATTGTAGGATTTGATGATTTGTCTACAAATGTAAATGGTGTGAAAATATATTCAAATCCTGGGTCCGAAACAGGAAATTGTTGTGTTTTGGGTGTATGTATACAAGATAGTACAGCGGGTAATTCTTGTTTTGTTTTAAGTAGAGGTTTCACTACGTGCAGAAATCAAAATGCTAATGTTTCTTGGACAAAAGGACAAGTGGTCAAATGTAGTACAAATGGTGAAATAATTTCAGGTGCTGTATCTAGTAACGATGCTTTGATAGGATATGCAATGGAAACTACTACATTGAATGTTGGTGAAGGTTTATTAGTGTGGGTTGATAAAGGTATGGGATACGAAATGTTTTAATATTGTTATATAATATATAATATGTCTTCTTTTGGAAATAATATTGTTTGTAAAAATTTACAATGTGATACGGTGAATGGAAATGCACCTACCGGTGGGTCAAGTAAATGGACAGATATTGGAAGTAATAATATTGAAAGAACAAATGGTGATGTTTATGTTAGAAATGATTTATATTTTCTAAACGCTACAGGATTGATAGGCGACTCCTCTATAGATGTAAATGTTTTATTAAATACACGAGGCAGTGGTCAAGCATATGTTCAATTACAAAGCGGAGATGCTACAAGTAATAAAAATGATGTTATTGTTAGTGGCGAAACTTTGCAAGTAAATACAAATTCGGGCCTATTAGTCAATGGTAATGCAAGAGTAAATGGTGAAATAAACAACACTGCAAATAATCAAACAAATATTGATTTATTTGGAACAAAAACATCAGGTAATTCTTTTATTGGTTTAAATACCGCTGGCGTAGACATACCAAATGCTAAAACTATATATTTTATAAATTTTCAAAAGAAACCTGATGAAGAATTTTTTAGAATTAATATGTCGGGTGACATAATAGGAGCTAGTGGTATTGATTGTGATTCTGTTCAAATTGTAAATAAAGTTGATTATTCACAATCTGCGAAAGGTATTGTGTTAGCCGCAGGTGCTGATAATATTCGTACTCTTCAATTTAAATCTGGCTCATTTATTTCCTATTTTAATTTTAATTTAGTGGCTGAGGATGGAACTGATGTTGCAAGTTTTAAAATTACTCACCAAGATGCTAGTGTAAATTCAGTTATTGGCGTAAACTATATTGTAAGATGTTCATCAATAACAATGCAAACTGTTCCAACAAAAATTTTCACAATGACATCAAGTATTAACTACTTTGCTGATAATGAAATTCAATTAAGAATAGCATCACTTGAGGGTACCTTGTTTGAAAATAATGAAGTTATACGATTTATTTTGGAATTGATACCTATTGATTTTTCTTGAAGAATTTTCTTCGGCTTTCTAAAGGGGGACAAAAGCCTCAAAAACTTATATATACCTTTTTTTGTATATTTTCAAAAAGACTTTGTATTTTGCAAAAGACTTTTTTGTAATGAGTGACTTAATGTTTGTATATGTATATGTATATCTATGAATGTATTTTTACTTATTGTAAATTTATTGTACCTTTCTCAAAAGACTCTTTTTATTTTCAAAAGACTTTTTTATAATGAGTGCTTATATAATGTTTGTATGTATTTGAATCATATATTAAATCCATTGTAAATGTATTGTATAACATATTTTTACTTATTGTAAATTTATTGTACATTTCTCAAAAGACTCTTTTTATTTTGAAAAGACTTTTTTATAATGAGTGCTTATATAATGTTTGTATACTATATTTTCACTTATTGTAAATTTATTATACATTTCTTGAAAGACTCTTTTGTTTTTGAAAAGACTTTTGTTGTATGTGTATTGTGATATATATTTGTATATTGCAGAATATATTTTTACTTATTATAAATTTATTATACATTTCTCAAAAGACTCTTTTTATTTTGAAAAGACTTTTTTGTAATGAGTGAATGTATATTAGAAAATGTTTTTTTACAACGAAAATTTTCCACTTAAAGAGTAAGACTTCATAAGGTAGAACAATGACTACTATTACTACTAATGATTATTTACTTATGTTATTACCATTAGTTCAACATAAAGAAAAAATGAAAGAAGTATTACAAGAACTTTTGGTAAAAGAAGAAAATAAAAGTAAAGAAGTAATAAAAACAACAACTACTACTTGGAATGATCTTCCATTTGATGTTCAAGAACATATATATAAGTTAAAATATAAACTTGAAATGAAAGATGTATTTGATGAATTTCTTATTAAACAAAAAGAGTATTATTCACGAAATTATATGTTACGCCTATTTTATTTTGATATGTGGCGTAATTCAAATAAATTATTATTTTTCTTATATCATAGATTAACAACAAATGCTGATCTCAAGGAATCGTGCAAAATTAATAATTTAAAAATAAGTGGTAATAAAAGAGAACTTTTAAAAAGACTTATGCAAATTTAATAAAATAACTTAAGAACAAATTATAATATATAAGTAATAATACACATCTTTTATTTAAGAACTTATTTAAATTTATTTTAGAACTTATTTATTTCTTATTTTGTTACACATTTATTTACGTAATTTATTTATCATTTATTACGTAATTATTTATTGTATATTTATTGTATATTTCCTTGTCATTTTACTTGTCATTTTCTTGTCATTTACTTGTATGACTTATGACATATATGACATAGGGTTATGACATATGTCATAGGGTTTTCATAGGGTTTTTATAGTGATAAAAAAGCGTACCCTATAGTCGGACACTTACTACTCCTGTATGAGGAACCGGACTTGTGGGTAATGTTGCCGAATATGCATTTGTCAAACCTGTCAAAGGAATTCCTGAGGTCGTCAATGATGATGTTGGCGTTGTATATGCCCAGTCTATGCTACTTACAAGTCGTATAGCACTACAATCCAAATCTCCGCTTAAATTAATGTTATTTCCAGAATTACCGACAGCCAAAACTTGACTTAATGAACCAATACTTCCATTATTAATAGCACCAGATTTTATTTCACCGGAAACTGAATCATAATACAATTGTAAATTTTCTAATGTCACATCAGGACTTGGTCTTATAGGTTTTACCGTAAATGAACTTGGATTTACAGAATTTAATTCAACACCGGTTGCATTTATACAAATAGTATTGTTGACAGACGAAGTTCCTCCGGTATTCTTATTAGCATATGAACCTAATGACACTGAATTTAGACCACTAAAAACTTCGCCTGCAAATCTTCCTACAGAAACAGATTCACACCGGCGTTACTTTGTCCGGAATCATCTCCTAAATTTACCGAATAATTCCCAGCTTGGTCATATCCACTACCTGAACCTAAAGCCAAAACATCAATTCCACAACCGAATGAACCAGCATTTCTGCCTATTAATATTGCACGTTGTGCATTTATATATCCGTCATCATTTGTTGTTTCACCAATACGAATTTTAGCATCTTGAGTACCGCCTCTAATCCTAATTAAAGCACCATCAATTTCATCTTGATTTATCGTAAATTTTCCAGTTCCGGTAAAAGAAATATCATTCGTTGTAGTTGTACTTCCTTGGTCGGTAACAGATTGTAAATTTTGGTTAGCCCCGGAAGGCAAGTTTTGAAGCAAAGAACCGTCACCAATAAATTTTCCAGAATTCAAAGTGATATCACCGGTGTTTAAAATCAAAGGACCATCATTAAGGAGCACACCTGCTCCAAGTGGTTCCACATTCAATGTGGTTTGCATAAATGACCATTCATTTATACCATTGTCTCCTATTTTCAATCTTGTTTGAGGAACAGGGTCTAAAGATTTAATTTCAAAAGAACTATCAAGTTCATCCAAACCTATAGAAAATTTTGATTTACTTGCAGGATTGTTCAAAATGAAATCATAAAAATTGATATTATTAACCAAATTTAAATCACCATCAGTTTGTAATTTCATGAATTCTCTTTGATTATTTACATCAGAATTATCAATAAAATCAATATCATTTTGATATAAAAAATCTGAAGCCATATGAATTGTTTGACAAGGGTTTGAATTATCACCTATTTGATTTACATTTATTTGATTAATTGTTAAAGGGTCAGGAATATTTGTAGATGGAAGTAGTAAGGCACCGACTATAGGGTACGCTTTTTTATCACTATAAAAACCCTATAAAACCCTATGACATATGTCATAACCCTATGTCATATATGTCATAAGTCATACAAGGAAATGACAAGGGAAAATGACAAGAAAATGACAAGTAAATGACAAGTAAAATGACAAGAAAATGACAAGAAAATGACAAGTAAAATGACAAGGAAATATACAATAAATATACAATAAATAATTACGTAATAAATGATAAATAAATTACGTAAATAAATGTGTAACAAAATAAGATTTAAACAAGTTCTAAAATAAATTTAAATAAGTTCTTAAATAAATTATATAAATGATGTATATTATTACATATATATATTATAAATTGTTCTTAAGTTATTTCAATCTTCCTCTTCAAAACATTCTTCACAATAGCAACCCTTTGATGTATCTTCTTTTTTACATTTGGTACAAAGATAGCCTTCACAACCTAAATTTACACTCCACCCTAAGTCATCTATAGCTTCACAATAATCAAACTCTCCATCTTCATCATAGCCATATTCGGAAATGTCTTCAATACATCCACAACATACACATCCAATTTCGTCTAATCCTTGGTCACTATTATTTGTTTTGCTTTCCCCTATCGTTTTAACCTCTTCCATTCTTCTTTCTTTTATCTTTTGTAAAAATTCCTCCATTTCAAGTTGCTCTTTCATATAATAAATCTTTTCTTGAATGTCAAGAGGAAGATCATTGAAAGTAGTAGTCATTGTGATTTGTTCTACCTTATGAAGTCTTACTCTTTAAGTGGAAAATTTTCGTTACAAAAAACATTTTTGATATATACATTCACTTATTATAAAAAAGTCTTTTGAAAATAAAGAGTCTTTTAAGAAATGTACAATGAATTTACAATAAGTAAAAATATGTTATACAATATACAAATACATAATACAATACACATACAATAAAAATCTTTTCAAAATAAAAGAGTCTTTTAAGAAATGTACAATAAATTTATATGTAGGTTTTTTCTGCTTTTTTGTCCCCCTGAAAAAACCGAAGAAATTTATCAAGAAAAATCAATAGGAATTAGTTCCATTAAAAATCTCAATTGTAAACCACTCGTTAATACTTTACCATTCCCGGACGTCATATACAATTCTAAATTATTTGGTGCAAGAACATTAACAGTGGCGAAAATATTAAAATCAGTTCCCGTTACATTGAAACTTGAAAGTCTTACAATATATTCGGTACCTATAACATTATTAATATTTGCATCACTGTGTTGAACTTTGAATTTTGTAAAAACAGCATCATCATCACTTACATTAGGGTCAGTTGGACTTAATGTAAAATTGAAATAATTAATAAACGATGTATCAAATTTTAATATTCTTATTCCTTGACCAACTTGAATCAATCCTTTTTTACATTTGGAATAATCTATTTTGTTTTCAATTTGAACAGAACTACATTCTATATCTTTACAACCTATACCATTACAATCCATAATATCATTGCAACCTATTATATCACCTTTCATATTAATTCTGAAAAATGGAGTTGCACTACCATCAGGTTTTTTTTTGAAAATTTATAAAATATATAGTTTCAGCATTTAGTATGTCCACGTCTGAGGTATTCAAACCAATAAATGAATTACCTGATACTTTTGTTCCAAATAAATCAATATTAGTTTTGTCATTTGCAGTATTGTTTATTTCACCATTTATCCTTGCATTTCCATTTACTAATGTCTATTACCCACCACTAAGTTGGGTGCACCCAACCTAAGAACCCTTTTTCAAACGTCAATAACTCCTCGAATATCGGACTTATAGTGCCAAAGCAAGGTCAGGCCATGGCCTACTATGTTCCCTTTGAACAATGGATATGCATTATACCTCTGTGATCGCAATCTGCGGGGTATAATGGGACCGTATCAATAGGGTATGTGATGAAATATTCCGGATTTCTCTTAGGTTGGGTGCACAATACCTAAGAACGAGGGTAATATAAGGGACTCCCCGTGACACTCGAAGGTCCTTTGAAAATTCGGAGACCTATGTCGTCAAGTTCTCGAGTTGCTCTTTCTGCAGTGTCTTGTCAAAAGTTTCATCCGAGTTCATCTTGACCCTCAAAACCTCGGTTGAAGTAGCATGGGTAGGTAAAACCCCAAAATCACTTGGAAATTTTACAATTTTTCCTACCCCCTCGCATACTCCCCAAAATTGCTCACGGATAAGTTTGATTCGCTCAATAGTGTAGATGCGTGTGTAAAAGAGGACATCTTCCCCGTCATTTTGAGCTAATAAAAACCAGAATCCGGTACCGACAACTCCCAATAATCCCACCAAAGGGTAAGTTGGGTGCACCCAACCTAAATGGCTCTTAAGTTGGGCCCACCCAACCAGTGGGTAATAGACACTAATAAGCCTGCATTTGTATTTACTTGCAAAGTTTCACCACGGACAATAACATCATTTTTATTATTTGTAGCATCTCCAGGATTTAATTGAATATATGCTTGACCATTCCCTTTTGAATTTAATAATATGTTTACGTTCACGGAAGAATCGTCTATTAATCCTTGAGCGTTTTCAAAATATATAAGGTTTCGAACATAAACATCTCCATTAGTTCTTTCTATATTATTATTTCCAATATTTGTCCATTTACTTGAACCACCGGTAGGTGCATTTCCATTTACCGTATTACATTGTATATTTTTACAAACAATATCATTTCCAAAAGAAGACATCTGATATATATATATTAAATCACAATTTAAAATCAGGTTTAATCCAAACCAATAATCCTGAACCCGGAGTTGTTATAACTTTACTTTCCATACACACACCGATAATTCCAACATTATTTGTAGTAATTTGTGAAGCATTAACTGAACCTCCCGGAGCACAACCTAACATTTGACCTTTAACATAACTTCCATCAATAGGTTTGCAAGTTGTGAAACCTTTTGTACAAACGAAACAAGAATTTCCGGTTGTTGCATTTTGAACACAAACTCCAATAGGCATACAATTTTGATTAGATTGACTTGCCGAAGCTGCATATATTTTTATACCATTTACATCTTAAAAATCATCAGAAAATTGAACAATATCTCCAGCATTTATTGTAGCTCCGGTATTATTTTTAAAAGTAAATACATCACCTGTATGAGGAACCGGACTTGTGGGTAATGTTGCCGTATATGCATTTGTCAAACCTGTCAAAGGAATTCCTACGGTCGTCAATGATGATGTTGGCGTTGTATATGCCCAGTCTATGCTACTTACAAGTCGTATAGCACTACAATCCAAATCACCGGTTAAATTAATGTTATTTCCAGAATTACCGACAGCCAAAACTTGACTTAATGAACCAATACTTCCAGAATTTATTGCACCAGATTTTATTTCACCGGAAACTGAATCATAATACAATTGTAAATTTTCTAATGTCACATCAGGACTTGGTCTTATAGGTTTTACCGTAAATGAACTAGGATTTATAGAATTTAATTCAACACCGGTTGCATTTATACAAATAGTATTGTTGACAGACGAAGTTCCTCCGGTATTCTTATTAGCATATGAACCTAATGACACTGAATTTAGACCACTAAAAACTTCGCCTGCAAATCTTCCTACAGAAACAGATTCCACACCGGCGTTACTTTGTCCGGAATCATCTCCTAAATTTACCGAATAATTCCCAGCTTGGTCATATCCACTACCTGAACCTAAAGCCAAAACATCAATTCCACAACCGAATGAACCAGCATTTCTGCCTATTAATATTGCACGTTGTGCATTTATATATCCGTCATCACTTGTTGTTTCACCAATACGAATTTTAGCATCTTGAGTACCGCCTCTAATCCTAATTAAAGCACCATCAATTTCATCTTGATTTATCGTAAATTTTCCAGTTCCGGTAAAAGAAATATCATTCGTTGTAGTTGTACTTCCTTGGTCGGTAACAGATTGTAAATTTTGGTTAGCCCCGGAAGGCAAGTTTTGAAGCAAAGAACCGTCACCAATAAATTTTCCAGAATTCAAAGTAATATCACCGGTGTTTAAAATTAGAGGTCCATGATTTAAAAGTACACCTGCTCCAAGTGGTTCTACATTCAATGTGGTTTGCATAAAGGACCATTCATTGATACCGTTGTCTCCTATTTTCAATCTTGTTTGAGGAACAGGGTCTAAAGATTTAATTTCAAAAGAACCATCAAGTTCATCCAAACCTATAGAAAATTTTGCTTTACTTGCAGGATTGTTTAAAATGAAATCATAAAAATTGATATTATTTACCAAATTTAAATCACCGTCAGTTTGTAACTTCATAAATTCCCTTTGATTATTTACATCAGAATTATCAATAAAATCAATATCATTTTGATATAAAAAATCTGAAGCCATATGAATTGTTTGACAAGGATTTGAATTATCACCTATTTGATTTACATTTATTTGATTAATTGTTAAAGGGTCAGGAATACTTATGGATGGAGTTTGATTTCCATTAAATGTACTTGCAACTACATTGTTTCCGAATGAAGACATTATATATCATAACACAAGTTTTAAATTTACGGTTGAGCAAGTTTCATAAACACCGTTCCAAATTTATCAGCTGGATCTGCTCTGAATACATATAATCCATTTACTTGTGTAATTTCTTCAATCAGAGGAACGGTATTTGTGTCTACGATAGGCAAACCTCCAAATCTAACTTTCATTTTATTTTCTTTTGCAGCCATATACAAACTTGTAACACCCGGGGTACCACTTTGACTTCCATCAATATCCATTATGATATTAGCTCCAATCATTTGCAAGGTTGTTCTTGTTACTTTATTTTTAGCACCAATAAACACACCGTCATTAACTTTAATATTCTTATCTAAAACAAAATCATTTCCAAAAGAAGACATTATATATATAATATTATATTACAAATTTTTTATTTTACAAAAAATGTTGGTGCAAGTTTCGGTAATTTATTGTTTAATGGATAGATATTGGGAAATGAAAACATAGCATTTTGTTTTGTAATTTTATCACCGTGTCCTAATGTATATGATTTGAAACCTGACATAGGGTCCACATTAGAAACTCTTGCTGGTGGTCGTAAATCTTGAATTGTTTTGCAAGGAATCATCATCATTGAAGGACTTCTAAATCCTGAAGTTAACATTAAATTTGGTAAAGTAACATTTATTTTCCCTAAAGACTTTCCTAGATTTTTAGAATTGATTTGTCCAGCTTGTTCAACCATATATTATTTATAAATAAATAAGTTTTACACAACAACTTCAATCATTCTACCCATACCTATGCGAAGTGTAGAAGTACATTCACAAATTACAAAAGTTTCGTTATCACCACCGGGAATAGCTTCTTGTAAAGCATCTGTGCCCGCTTGTGTTTGTAAGAAGAATTGAGAGTTCAAACCACGTGTATCTAGGCCACTAAGACTACGAACATTCATTTCGGAAGGCATATTAACTCCTATGCTGTAATCTCCGTAGTAAACTACGGAAATTGATTATCGATTTACACCCCAATAAACGCATATTTAGACCCCTTAGACACCCCCTGTCAAGGCATTCGATAGCTCAAATTGTAGCTAATGATGCCAAGAAGAACTTGGTTGCAAGCACGAACACGCATGCCTTGATATGTATCTTACAAATTGACGGTGTAGCCGACCATGCCGTAGAAATTCCAAATGCCATAACAGCATAGGAGTTAAGCCTTAACATAGCAGTCCAATAAGAATTATACCAGTTCTCCAAAGAATTTATTTTGCATCCAGAATCAACAGAATAATTATCCGCTTTTCCTATAGTTAGTAAATTGAAGGCATCCAGAGCGGTTGCTCTATAATTTGGATAATAAAGTGAATTTATATTATATTGAAAAGATTGAATTTTTCCTGCATAAAATCTAAAATATGACGGCACATAAGTTGCTCCAATTTTATTATCAATTTTATGCAAACCTGTATTTGTTGAATTATAAGTTGAAGGTCTTTGCACGGCGTACAAATTATCTAAACATTGAGTAGATAAAGAAAATCTAGTTGATTTGTCCATTTTTGTTTGGGAATCCAAGAATGTAAAATAATTTTTAAAAGGCACCTCAATAAATGAATCTTCTCTTAATTTACGTTCCACGGCGCTATCATAAACACCATTTGAAAATGTAATTGTTTCAATTGTAAAATGCAAATCTTGTAATTCCCAAGAAGCATTTGCAGCCAGTTCTGCTGCCCCAGTTCCGACAAAACCATTTCCAGCTCCTAATGATTTTTGGTATGCCCCTAAAACTTCAGGACCGTGCATATAAAATCGTATTTGTATACTTGGTAATAATGCTGTATCAATATAGTCTGGACTTGCTTCGCCTATAAATTGTAAAAAGTTGTTTAATATATATGGTCGTAATTCTGTATAATAGTCATCAGTATTTACATTTATTTCTTGATTTTTTAAAACTCTTTGATACGAAACTTCTTTATTCAACGTTGTATTTATATTATCCAACACAGTTGAAACCGTTGAATATTGTTGCATACCACTCGAAATTTGAATTCCACCGCTGTAAATTTCTACCCTTTGAATAAGTTTTTCTATACCGTTTGGTAATGTTGTTATAACTACATCAGCCTGTGCCGCAGCGTTGGTACAAGCAATATTAGTTTCATTAGCACGACCTTGACAATGCAAACTTAGGCTTTTCATATTTATTAAAGAGTTCACAGGTAAATTTAAAGTTATTACACCATATGGACCTACTCTTGTCAAATTTGTTGTTTCTAATCTATAATAGTTGGTGGAATATCCGTTCAATTTTTGAAGACCAAATGCAAGGCTATAAGGTAAAGAAATTTTCTATAATATAATAAATAAAAAATAAAAAATTGTTCATTGAGAATACTCTTTTAATTTCAAAGAAATTGCAAAATTAATGGATTGTTCTGTACCATTTTTTGACAAGGCTGTTGGAATTAATCTAGATTTATTATCAGTTATTGAAATTCGTAATTGAGAAAATTGTGAAGCTTGTACATCTATACCAAAGTTTTCATCAAAATCTAAATATGAAATAAATTTACTAGAAATATCGGAAGGTAATAATACTTTTCCTAAAATGTCGCTACTTATTATTTGATTTTGATTTATATTGTTTGAAAGATTAGTACTTTGTAAATTATTTGTTGGTAACGTGGTAATTCTTAAATAAATAGCATCATTTGTTTGTAAATTACCCGGAAATTTAGATTTAAATAACAAATCTGGTGTTTCAATATCAAATAAATTATTTACTTCAGAAATATTTGATAATCCTGCGACAGATTTATTTGTCCGTCCTCCTAAAATTTGATCAACATCATTATATTTCCCAGGAGAATTAAATATAGCAGTTAATGCATTACCTAATGCACTGCCTGGAACAGTTTGGAAATCACCGGTAATTGAAAATGCAACAAATTTAATGTCTGGTGCAACTTTACTAAGTTGTATATTAAAATGTCCAGAAATAGCCTCATATGTAACGGTTACGCTATCAGCGGGTGCAACAAAATTAAAGTTGGCTACAAGAACATTTAAAATAATGGTTTCTAAAATTGATTTTAAATCATCTAAATTCGTGTAATTTCCATCTGGTATTCTACATTCATATAAATCATTTGTGCTTATTTTTGCTATATAAAAAATACCATTGTATTCATTGATGGTGTACCAAGTTTTTGCGGCGGAAAAAGAATTTAAAATAATTTTTAATCTATTTGTGTTTCTATAATTTGTTAATTGTGTCGGAACATTTATATTTATTATTCTTGAATCACCAGTGGTTGATAAATCTTCACTAGATAAATAAAGGGTTCGTTCAGATATTGGATTCATTATTATCTCTATTTAATATATGAATATAATTTTTATTTTCATCAATTTCTTTTTGAGTGTCCCTTTTTAATGGTAATGGAATATCCACAACATTTCCGTTATACATTTTTTCATAAAATTCAGGTCGTGCTATATAATCATCAATAATTAATTCTAAATAAAATGTACATAAATTTGGATATAATATCTGAGCATTTTTCATTAATTGTTCACGTTCCATAATTTACTAAAATATTATTTTTGTTGTCTTTTATTGTATTTTTATTTATATTTGTATATTTATTTGATAACGATGTATTTACATTTCTACTAAAATTTGTCATTCTTTGAGGACCTTTGTTAGAAATATAATCTGCTAACATTCTAGCTTCTAATGGTGCATCGTCGTGTAAATAATTTGCACCAATGTCAAAATTGACTCCTAATAGCCCTAATGGATTTAAATCTTCTGAAATTTGGTGGTTAAATTCATAACTTTCAACATTATTTATTGACATATTTCTTGCATCTTTTAAAGCATTTCCAAAAGTATAAATATCAAGCCCCGTCCCTATAGTGTTTAACGTTGATTTTAATAAATTAACTTTAGTAACTTTATTGTTTTTTGGTAATTGAAAAAACTGTTTCAAATTATGTGGAGATGTTAAATATTCATAGGGTTGTTTGAATAAATCATAAGGATTTTTGTTTTCAAAATAATGAAACAACTTTCTATTTGAATTTGATGGTATTTTCAAGGCTCCGGCTGTGGCCCAGTCCGTCAACACTCTATGTATGTTTTGTGGTGCATTTCCAACAATCTTAGGAATATGTAAATGAGAAAGAAATGGATTGAAAGTTGTTGATTTAACATTAAAGTTTTCACCGACGTGTATTGCTTTTGCCCCGCCTAATGAGGTTCCTAATAATTCTATTTGATGATTTGGGTATTTTTCCAAAGTTTTCAAATAAACATTTTCAGCGCGTTTGAAAGACTTTTGTTGTGAATGTTTTCCTTTAATTACTGAAAGAATATCTACTTTGTCCTCATTCAAAAATGACGGGTTTGAGCTTGCCCCGTGGTATGCTATATGAATCTTGTTTTTTCCATTATTAAAAACCGCTGCATCATATGATGACAAATGTGGATCTAATTTGAATTTATTTCCAAAAATTTCCTTATCCATTTGTTGTTGAGCATTTGTAATTGTAAAATGTTCATATCCACCCGGGTAATTCAACTCCGGTGTATAATTTCTTGATCCTAAATATGTTGAAATACCCACTTGGTATGCTTTCTCTCTTAATTCATTTGAAAATACTTGTTTTATTTCTTTTGCTTGGAGTTCGGCTAATTCTTTAAATAATGTGTTTAATTGAAATTTGTAATCTTGTTTTATCTTTTTATTCCTTTGATCATTATAAAACTCTTTTTCATTTTGGAAAGTCTTTCTTTTAAAGGAGTATTCTTTTACTTTGGACTTGGAAATTATATTATAGTTGGTCTTACAAAAATCATTTTGGGAATAAATCTTGGAACATAAATGCTTCTTCATTTATAGTTAAAACGCACATTTTTTTTGAGTAGTTTCCCTTCAATATAATACATATATTTTGTCTATATATCAATAGCCTTATATGAAATAGTATTTTTAAAGCAAAAAGTGTTTTTATAGTGAAAACGCACATTATTTTTGAACAGTTTTTTTGTCAATAGAATACATAAATATGATATGCAATAATATGCTTATGTATGCTTGTGCTATGCTATTGTGTGCTAAGTGTAAAACAAAATTGGGAAACAAATAAATATATATAAACTACTATTACAATTGGCTGTCTATTTCAGCTAAAATCCCGGTCACATGCCGGTGTTGCACAAAGCTAATTGCTCTCTACAAAAGTACTCAGCAAAGGTCATCGGACGGTACTATTTTATTTTCAGTGCTTGAGTCAGAAGACTCTGAAAATGCCGGTTGAGGAGGAATGGGTTGGCTAGAAGCAGTCCTAAAAGTGTTGGACCACAACATAAACTCAGCTTTAAATTGGCGCAATTCAGCCATCTCGTGTTCCATTGCTTCAAGCTTGATATGCATATTTTCTGCCAATGCTTTTAACCTTTCTTGGACATTGCGCCTGCATTTTTTTTCCTCGTTCAAGGCATGCAGAGTGACCCAAGGGCCACTTTCACGAAACTCTTCCCAACTTTCTGGGCCACACTCATCCCAGTGAGAGGGCCAATTGCCTTCTTCGTCAATAAGGTCGTCGTCAATATCCTCATCGGGTTGGTCATACATACCATATTCGTCGTAGACATGTTCGTCTTCCTCCTCGTCGCCATCTTCTTTTTTTTCTATCTCTTTTCGTGCTTCTTCGGACAATTGGCAGGCAGCCATTTCGTCAACTAAAGCTTCAGCACTAGACGTGCCAGCAGTCGTGTTCAAAACACCTCCTTCCTGTTGTTGAAGTATTTTTAGGATATCAGCCATTAGCTGTACTTGGGTAGGAGGTGAGACGACCTCTTCGTTTTCCTCTTCACTCTCGGAACATTCCGCCTTGGCTGTTTTCTTCTTTTCGCGCGCCATTCTCTTCTCTTTTGTGTGATGGCCGCAGTAACGAATGCCGTCACCGCCAGCCACACTTTTTCCACAACGACGTTTCTCGCCAAACTTATCCTCTATTTGAAACTGACACTTACCGTCGCACGTGCCTGAAACAGTAATACCCTGAGAATTTTGAGACATGTTCACAGTTTTACGATAGCGTCAGAAGAGATAGTAGATAAGTCACACTGAAAGTAGACGTGTTCGCTGAGACCAGATTTTGCCCGAATCTCCAAACAGATACCTTGCTCCACTAAACGTTCAAACACACAGTCAAGACAACCGTAAACACACTTCTCGAATGTGAACGAGAGAAGCGCGGATAAGATTGCGCCAAAAGCTAACGTAAACAAAAGCTTACGGTATTTGAGCACCAAGACAAACAAAGATACAGCACCAATTATTTGCAGAAAAACCCCGTAATTCCGCTCCAATATATCCGTAAAATAACTTTGAAATAACCTGAAGAAAACAGGCTGCATACAGTAGACACCCCTACGCGTTTGTTAGGGCGTAAAAGGATTTGACCCTTGTCTTAAAGCCTGTTGCTTGCATCTGGTGCCTCTGAGAAAAAAAATCGATCGATCGAAATATTCTCGATAATGAATTATCTCGCGCGGATATTTCTCGATGAAGAACTATCTCGGTCGAAAAGTTCTACAAGTAGAATCTACATAGTTAATACATAACGCAAAATATTCTTGTGGAAGAATCTTTTGATCACGAATTTTCTCGATGAAGAATCTTTTGATCACGAATTTTCTCGATGAAGAACATTTCGATCGAGAATTTTTTCGATGTAGAACATTTCGATCGCAAGAAGGCTACTCTGATAATAAGGGGTACTCCCGCCTATACTCACAACTTTCCGAGCACTGACAAAAACTTTCAACGGTAAATATGTTTGAAACACAGTGTGAAGAGGTTACAGATGACTATATTGCTGAAGGAGAGTTGGAATCCCACGAAATTGAAGTGAATCGTGCAAAGGAGAACATTTTGTTACGTTTGGGATTATCTGAGGGCCCTAAGCTGTACGGTTCGGGTTCCAACCTTGCCATCCCTTCACTATTCCAAAAAAAGGAAGGTTAAACATGGGGTGAAGTACATAACCGTTGGCCATGTGGTCAAAAACCGAGTGATAGAATGCAAATATGAAATAACTCCTGCAGGTGTTGGTGCGCTTAGTTCGGATGAGGAACTGTTTTTATCAGTTTTTCAGAAGCTTGGACCAAGCGACAAGGACATGTGGTTTAACCACGTCCTCACCACATTGGGTAACTATGAGGTGGGAAAGGCTCACAAAGAACATGAGCGCGAGGAGGCTGAAAAGGAAGCCAAGTTTAAGAAAAAACTTAAGGCTGCGGAATTGCGAGCTCTCCTCGAAGCTGCTGAAAAGTAGGAAGAAGAGGAGTTGGCAAAGGTCGTCAATGCGAAAGAAGAGAAAGGCGTTTTAAAACGTCTGGCTGGAGCCGTGGCTGATACAGCAAAACAGTTTGCTGAAGCCAATAAGGCTCCTAAGACGGGCAATTAAGAGACATGAAACGTAATAGCATAGTCTAGCAGTGAAAAGATAACATGAAAAGGTAACAAATAGAATACTATGTATACAAAAAAATATTCTTTTATTACAATTGGTGTATTGTTTCTATGTTTCCTATTCGCATCTTGTATCTATTTCGCATCTTGTCTTTTCTAGAGGGATACCTCGTCAAACATGGCAGCGCATCGCGTGCATAAATACATGACGTCGTCCTCGAAGTAGTAGATATCAAACGTGTTCACCTCGTCATCGGAGTCGTTTGAAACAATACAATCGCGGCACGTCTTGTATTCGCATACACCACACTCCCATCTTAGTTGTTTCAAGGGGTTTGCAACCTTGCGATCCGGTTGTCGTTCGACGTAGTGTTCGCATTTGTCCTCACTCCGCGTCTTGTCCAGTGAACGTTTCAGGGCGTTGCAATGCCAAATATATCGGCGAGTGTGTTTGCAAGGGACAAACGCCATAAGTTCTTGAGGAATCCCGAAGATATCCTCTTGAACAAGATCGGTTTGAACCCCTTGCTCCTTGGTAACCACATCGCCGGGATGAGCACGTGGTTCAAGGATCGGAACTGAAATATCAGTTTCTAATAAGTCTATTTCTATTTCCTCGGCAATTTTAGCTTTTTTTGCACGAGTTGCACGAACCATAATTGTGAAAGTTATAGGGTTGTGGGGGTTGTAGGAGTTTTCAAGTTATGAATAACCTTAACTTTAGGTTAGAGTTCATATAGTTAGTCAGTCATAATATTCGGAGTACAGCAAGTACTCCTATAAAATTCTTTTGTATTTGAAAAGAGTTTTTCTTTTATTTTATCATATCTACCATAATAACTTGTCGGCATAGAATCCATTAGAGCCTTTCACAAGTCTATCTTTATTATGTCTTAGTTTGTAAAGTTTTCTCCTATTTTGTGCGTACTCAATACCTTTTGATTTAATGTAAGAAGGATAGTCTAACATTCCACACGCACCAATACTAGCTAGTTTCTTACCGGACTTCTTATGAAAGACATCCAATTTCTTGTTTTTATTTGTTGAAAGTTTCACATAAACATTTATTTTTTTTGCGTTCTTTCTTGTGTGTTTACTTATTGTGTAATTACAAGCCATTTTGTTTACAATAAGGATGAAAATATTAGAGCTCTTTTGCGGGACAAAATCCTTTTCCAAAGAAATGCAAAAAATGTACGCACATTGTGAAATTACGACTTTCGATATTCTTCATAAATATGATCCTACAATAAACGGAGATATTCTTCAATGGAATTACAAAGAAACATATTTACCAAATGAATTTGATATAATATGGGCTAGTCCGCCTTGTACCGAATATTCTAAAGCACACCGGCGCAAACCACGAAATCTCATTTTGGCCGACAACATAGTAAAAAGAACCATTGAAATCATAAATTACTTTGAACCGAAATATTGGTTCATAGAAAACCCGGCCGACGGTGGGTTGTTACAACATAGAGACTTTATGATTCCATTATGTATGTACAAGCACACTTGTTGTTATTGTAGATATGGTTTTCCATATAGAAAAATGACTAATATTTGGACAAATATGAACGGTTTAAATTTGAAAATATGTAATAAATTAACGCCTTGTGATAGTAAACAAAAGTATGGTAAGCATTTATATACCGCCCAACGTACACAATCATCAAATTCCAAAGATAATATAGGTGTAAATGATGCTTATGTAATACCACCACAATTATTACAAGAATTTATTCAAGATTTACATTGTAGGGACAATAAATTCATTGAAATTCCTACGAAAAGCTGATGGATGATTTTGTTTCTTATGTAAATCAATAAACAAAAAGTCGTGTGGGTTTTGAATTGACTTCTTATATACATCATCAAATACTTCTTTTGATATTTCACCCGCACATTCTTCGGAAATACAATCAATTTCTTTCATATTTTTGTTACGAAATACCAACATATGTGTTAAATTTCCACGAATAGCTTTCAATAGGCCACCGCTATTTGAGGTGTATGATTGTGTAGCAAACAAAAGAGTTGTGCCTAATGCACCGTCGTTAAGTTTTCCTAAATGTCTATGTTTAATTACTAAGTTACTTAATTTGGATGAAGGTTTCATTAAATCTGTCCCTTGGACATCATCAAAGAATACAACAATTATAGGCTTTTTACCATTGTATTTGTGTTGTGGAGGTTCAAAATCAGAGTCCGAAAATTCAAGTAATAAATCAACCGGAATATCATATATATTAATATCTTTTCTTTTCAACAACGACATTAATTTCTTATATTTTTTCAATTTTTCGTGATATTCTTCATAGTCGGTGGCTTCTTCATTTAATATATTTTCAATCTTTTCGGGAACATCTTTTGTTGGCTCTAAAACATCAATATCCTCATCTAATGGAAGATCTTTGAAATAATGTTTATTGTTATGATATGTTGGAGACACCAAAATTAATCTATCTAAAGCATTATTATTTTTCATCAATCTTAATAAATTAGATAAAGTTGTGGTCTTTCCCACACCTCTTTTTGAAATCGCCAAAAAAATTCCAGGTAACTGAACAAAATCAGGTTCGGTGTTTATATTAAATGCTGAATTTTTCGGTATTTGAATTCCATATTTTTTGTCATTTATTTTTTGAAAAGACATCAATAAATTCAAAAGTTTCCTTATAATAGATATTAAAATTCTGGAAATAAAGATTTATATGTTTTATGAAATTGTTTATCGTTATCTAAAACATCATTATAAGTTGGAGGTTGTGAATTTTCATTTTTTCATAATTTTTTCCATTTTTGATTTTTGATTTTTTGGATCTTTTTATTATAACTTCAGGTTCACTATCACTAGATTCACTAGAATCACTTTCAACAACAATAACTTCCTTTTTTTCTTTGATTTTTTAAAAGATTCTTTTTTTTCAGGAATTTCTTTTTCAATAGATTTATGAATAATTTTAGGTTTAATTGTTTGTTGAATTTTTTCTTGAGCTTCTTGTAATTCTTTTTATTTTCTAATTCTTTTGCAAGTTTAATATCTTTTTTAGCATCAGCATTCTTTTTTCTAGTGTCCATAGCTTTTTGTCTAGCTATTTTTAGTCTCTCTAAAGTAGCTTCGTCCGTAATTTTTTCACCTTTTTTAAATCCCATATTACAATATATAAGAAAATAATTTTCTAATAATTTCTAATCTTTTCTAAAAACAATTTAAATTTTTAAAAAGAGTTTTTCAATGTTTTAATCAAATATATTTTTTATTATTTTTTATTTCCTATATAATTTCTATAATATTTTTATAAATAATTTCTAATCTTTTATAAAAACAATTACAATTTTTAAAAAGAGTTTTTTAAATGTTTAAATCAAATATATTTTTTTATTATTTTTTAATTCCTATATAATTTTATATGATTTTTATATGATTTTTATAAATATTTTCTAATCTTTTATAAAAACAATTATAATTTTAAAAAGAATTTTTCAATGTTTTAATTAAATATATTTTTATTATTTTTTAATTCCTATATAATTTTATATGATTTTTATATGATTTTTATAAATATTTTCTAATCTTTTATAAAAACAATTATAATTTTTAAAAAGAGTTTTTTAAATGTTATAATCAAATATATTTTTTATTATTTTTTAATTTCTATAAAATTTCTATATTATTTTTGTAAATAATTTTTACTCCTTTTCTAAAAAACATATTTATATTTTAAAAAGAGTTTTCAAATGCTATATCAAAATACTTTTTATTTATTTCAATTCCTATATAATTCCTATTCAAATTTTTTGAAACAATTCCTGAAGTGCCGATACCACAACAAGGATCAATGACTAAATCATTTTCATTAGAATATGTTTTTATTACCCATTCAAATAAATTATATGGTTTCGCACAAGGATGTTTGCTTTTATAATTTCCATTAGAAAACTTTATTACACTTCTAGGAAATCTTTTACCATCTAAACATATAGTAGGTGTCCTATCCGTATAATGAGTATATAATTCTGTTCTAGGTCCTTGCCCTTGTCTAACATATGGTTTATTACCTTCAATTTTTATTGGATTATAAGTTGGTAAACGTTTATAAAATACATATATCATTTCGTGTGATCTTAAAGGCATTTGATTAGCGTGGTAAAATCCTAAAGCCATAGTTTTTTCATAGACTAAATCGTATCTAAACCATTTTTTATTGCTTTCGATGATATTATGTCCATATTTTGTTGTTGTTAGTAGTATACTACCGATTATAACCCCCCCAAAACCCTAAAGACGATAATAAATGATTAATAAATACAAGAGAAAACCCTAAAGAAATAATTACGTAATAAATAGTGAATAAATTACGTGATTAAATGTGAGTACGATAAAAAATAAATAAAAAATCTACAATAAAAAATAAATAAAAAAATCTACAATAAAAAGATAAAGATAAAATTGAAAGTAAATAAAAAGTAAATTAATTAATGTTTCAATAAGATATATGTTAATTGTTCTTAAATCATTTCACCATTTTTAAAGATATGATATTTACCCATTCAACATATGCCGAATATTCTTTTTCATCTTCATTTTCAATATCTAAATCATAGAATTGTTTAGTTTTAATATGTGTAGGGGAGTCCTTGTGTTTAGAATCCAAATAATGTCTATGATACCCTTTTTCATTTATTCCATTATTTATGTCTTCATAACCTTTCTTTGTAATTTTTGTTAATATTTTTGTAAATGAGGTATCCATCCAAAAATCACAACAACCTTCATTTTTTTCGGGGTCAACTTTGACAATCCTTGGTTTGACATATATCAATTCACAAAGAATGTTTTGAGATTCTTCTTCATGCCTTTCTTTGAGTAAATTGCAAAATTTCAAATACTCATCACTCGATAATTTTGTTTTAACTTCGTCAACAAGATTTTGAATATCATGTGAAGTATTCATCTTGCTTTGTTTACACTATTGAGTTACACTCTTTAAGTGGATTTTATTTTTTTGAGGTTTTTTGTCCCCCTGAAAAAACCGAAGAAATTTATTACTAAATATACGGTATACGTATCAATTCCAATACAAAACGTAAAGTGTTATTTGCAAATTGTTCACCGGAAATGTCCGTTATTCTTAACTCAACTTCGTCATCAGCTTCAATATAATTTACACTTGAATTTAATGTAAATCTTTTTGCTTTTGTGGTATTGACCGTTATCGTTGAACATCTCAAAAGATATTCCGTACCAATCTTTGGTTGAATTGAAGTATCGGCGTGTGTTATCTTGAACTTGATATCGTCTGTACCATCAGTAGCTATAGTAGCAAAATCCAAGTAAATAATGAAACTATCATTAGGAAAATGAATGGTTCGTATATTTTCATTTCCGGGTGCTGAAAGCGTAGTTACTCTTGAAATTTCTTCATAATTCAATTCTTTATTTACTTTCAAAATATTTATATCCGCGACAGGAGTTTGAACAATATCAGCTTTTATTAAATTAGCAACTCGGATATCACCTAACATATTAATTCTAAAAAATTCATTTGATGGTATATCAGGTCGTTTTCGAAACTGCAAAGCATACACTGAATCAACTGCTGCTTCATCAACCAGTGATGTATTCAAATCTATAAATGTTGAATTAGCAGATTTTGGCCCTTGTAATTCTAAATTTGTCTTGGAACCTAATTGTGCATTAATTATAATGTTATTGCATTCTATATCATTACATCCTATTATATCACCTTTCATATTGATACTAAAAATTTTAGGTACAGCTGAATCAGGTTTCGTTTGAAAATTTATAAAATATATCGTTGAAACACTCGATAAATCTACACCTGAGGTATTTAAACTTATGAAACTATTACCTGATGTTTTATTTCCAAATAAATCAAGATTTGTGGTATTATCTGGTGCGACCAGTTCTGTTTTTCCATTGATTTTTGCATCACCGTTTACTATCAAACCGAAAGTTGTATTTACTTGCAGTTCACTGCCTGTAACGATTATAACACTATTATCAGTTCCATCCTTCAATTCAATTTGTGCCTTTCCATTATTTAAAATATTTTTCAAATATCGAAAATTTATAATTGAAGTATTCAAAACGTCTCTGCCGTATAAATTGTTTACGTATACGTCACCAACGGTCCTTTCTATATCATTACCACCGGGTAGGTTTTGCCACTTAGTAGACCCCCCGGTTGGAGCATTTCCATTTACCGTATTACATTGTATATTTTTACAAACAATATCATTTCCAAAAGAAGACATCTGATATATATATATATAAATCACAATTTAAAATCAGGTTTAATCCAAACCAATAATCCTGAACCCGGAGTTGTTATAACTTTACTTTCCATACACACACCGATAATTCCAACATTATTTGTAGTAATTTGTGAAGCATTAACTGAACCTCCCGGAGCACAACCTAACATTTGACCTTTAACATAACTTCCATCAATAGGTTTGCAAGTTGTGAAACCTTTTGTACAAACGAAACAAGAATTTCCGGTTGTTGCATTTTGAACACAAACTCCAATAGGCATACAATTTTGATTAGATTGACTTGCCGAAGCTGCATATATTTTTATACCATTTACATCTTAAAAATCATCAGAAAATTGAACAATATCTCCAGCATTTATTGTAGCTCCGGTATTATTTTTAAAAGTAAATACATCACCTGTATGAGGAACCGGACTTGTGGGTAATGTTGCCGTATATGCATTTGTCAAACCTGTCAAAGGAATTCCTACGGTCGTCAATGATGATGTTGGCGTTGTATATGCCCAGTCTATGCTACTTACAAGTCGTATAGCACTACAATCCAAATCACCGGTTAAATTAATGTTATTTCCAGAATTACCGACAGCCAAAACTTGACTTAATGAACCAATACTTCCAGAATTTATTGCACCAGATTTTATTTCACCGGAAACTGAATCATAATACAATTGTAAATTTTCTAATGTCACATCAGGACTTGGTCTTATAGGTTTTACCGTAAATGAACTAGGATTTATAGAATTTAATTCAACACCGGTTGCATTTATACAAATAGTATTGTTGACAGACGAAGTTCCTCCGGTATTCTTATTAGCATATGAACCTAATGACACTGAATTTAGACCACTAAAAACTTCGCCTGCAAATCTTCCTACAGAAACAGATTCCACACCGGCGTTACTTTGTCCGGAATCATCTCCTAAATTTACCGAATAATTCCCAGCTTGGTCATATCCACTACCTGAACCTAAAGCCAAAACATCAATTCCACAACCGAATGAACCAGCATTTCTGCCTATTAATATTGCACGTTGTGCATTTATATATCCGTCATCACTTGTTGTTTCACCAATACGAATTTTAGCATCTTGAGTACCGCCTCTAATCCTAATTAAAGCACCATCAATTTCATCTTGATTTATCGTAAATTTTCCAGTTCCGGTAAAAGAAATATCATTCGTTGTAGTTGTACTTCCTTGGTCGGTAACAGATTGTAAATTTTGGTTAGCCCCGGAAGGCAAGTTTTGAAGCAAAGAACCGTCACCAATAAATTTTCCAGAATTCAAAGTAATATCACCGGTGTTTAAAATTAGAGGTCCATGATTTAAAAGTACACCTGCTCCAAGTGGTTCTACATTCAATGTGGTTTGCATAAAGGACCATTCATTGATACCGTTGTCTCCTATTTTCAATCTTGTTTGAGGAACAGGGTCTAAAGATTTAATTTCAAAAGAACCATCAAGTTCATCCAAACCTATAGAAAATTTTGCTTTACTTGCAGGATTGTTTAAAATGAAATCATAAAAATTGATATTATTTACCAAATTTAAATCACCGTCAGTTTGTAACTTCATAAATTCCCTTTGATTATTTACATCAGAATTATCAATAAAATCAATATCATTTTGATATAAAAAATCTGAAGCCATATGAATTGTTTGACAAGGGTTTGAATTATCACCTATTTGATTTACATTTATTTGATTAATTGTTAAAGGGTCAGGAACATTTGTAGATGGAGTTTGTTTACCATTAAATGTACTTGCAACTACATTATTTCCGAATGAAGACATTATATATCATAACACAAGTTTTAAATTTACGGTTCAGCAAGTTTCATATATACAGTTCCAAATTTATCAGCTAGATTCGCTTTGAATACATATAATCCATTTACTTGTGTAATTTCTTCAACCGGAGGAACATTATTTGTTTCTACAATAGGCAAACCTCCAAATCTAACTTTCATTTTATTTTCTTTTGCAGCCATATTCAAACTTGTAACACCCGGGTTACCACTTTGACTTCCATCAATATTCATATTTATATCAGCTCCAATTATTTGAAAGGTTGTTCTTGTTGTTTTATCTTTAGCACCAATAAACACACCGTCATTAACTTTGATATTCTTATCTAAAACAAAATCATTTCCGAATGAAGACATTATATACTATATCCTATAATTTAATTTTATTTCACAAAGAATGTCGGAGCCAAAGGTGCCAGTTTATTGTTTAATGGATGAATATTGGGAAATGAAAACATAGCATTTTGTTTTGTAATTTTATCACCGTGTTCTAATGTATACGATTTGAAACCTGACATAGGGTCCACATTAGAAACTCTTGCCGGTGGTCGCAAATCTTGTATTGTTTTACATGGAACAATCATCATCGAAGAACTTCGAAAGCCTGAAGTTAACATCATATTTGGTAATTTAACATCGACTTTTCCTAATGGTTTATTTCCTAAGTTTGAAGCAAAAATTTGTCCCGCTTGTTCAGCCATAATTATATATAATTACAATTAAATTAGTTTTTATACAACCACTTCAATCATTCTTCCCATACCTATACGAATGATACTTGTACATTGTGCAATAATAAATGTTTCGTTATTCGTCAAAGGTGTTTGAAGTGGGTCTGCGGTCGATGATTTTTTAGTTTGAAGAAAGAATGAAGAATTCAAACCCCGGGTATCTATTCCACTACAATTACGAGGTCCCATACCTGGCATAGGCATATTTAATCGAAGCATAGCAGTCCAATAAGAATTGTACCAATTTTCTAAAGAATTAACTTTACAACCTGAATCGTCGGAATAATTATCAGCTTTACCAATAGTGACCAAGTTAAAAGCATCGAGAGCGGTGGCACGATAATTTGGATAATAAATTGAGTTGACATTATATTGCCAAGATTGAATGTCTCCAGAATAAAATCTAAAATAACTTGGAACGAAAGTAGCACCTATTTTGTTATCAATTTTATGCAAACCTTCATTAACAGAACTGTAATTTGAAGGCCTTTGAACAGCGTATAACATATCCAAAGATTGTGCCGACAAAGAGAATCGATTCGATTTAGTCATTTCCGTTTGAGTATCTTGAAAGGTAAAATAATTAGTGAAAGGCATCTCAATATATGAATCTTCTTTTAGTTTTCTTTCGACAGCACTATCGTAAACACCATTTGAAAATGTAATTGTTTCAATTGTAAAATGCAAATCAGTCAATTTCCATGTCGCTTTTGCAGCAAGTTCGGCAGCCGCGGTTCCATTAAATCCATTTCCGGCTCCTAAGGACTTTTGATACGCTCCAAGAACTTCCGGTCCATGCATAAAAAAACGTAACTGAATGCTAGGAAGTAACGCAGTATCTAGGTAGTCAGGTGAAGATTCCCCTATAAATTGTAGGAAATTATTCAAAATATATGGTCTTTCTTCTTGATAATAACTATCGGTATTAACATTTATTTCTTGATTTTTCAAAACTCTTTGATAAGATACTTCTTTATTCAACGTTGTTTTAAGATTGTCCAAAACCGCTGATACCGTTGAATATTGACTCATGCCACTCGAAATAGCTATTCCACCGCTGTAAATTTCTACACGAGAAATCAATTTTTCGATTCCATTTGGCAAAGTTGTGATAACTAAATCAGGTTGGGTTGCGGCGTCCGTACAAGCTATGGCAGGATTGTTAGCACGACCTTTACAATGCATACTTAAACTTTTCAGATTACACAAAACATTAACTGGAAGATTCAAAGTTATAACACCGTAAGGATTTACTTCGGTCAAGTTTGTCGTTTCAAGACGAAAATATTGAGTACTATATCCACTTAGTTTTTGAAGTCCAAATGCAAGACTATACGGTAAAGACATTTTTTCTATAATATATATAATATAATTTTAATTCACATATTCTTTTAATTTCAAAGATAATGCATAATTTATGGACTGTTCAATTCCATTTTGGGAAACGGCGGTAGGAAGTAATCTTGCTTTTTTGTCCGTAAGTGTGATACGAAGAAATGTAAATTGTGATGCTTGAATGTCTATTGCAAAATTTTCATCGTAATCTAAATAAGTAATAAATTGTTTAGTTAAATCTGAAGGTAGCAAAATTTTCCCTAAAATATCACCGGAAATAATAACATTCTCTTTTGAATTATTGGAAAGGTTAGTGCTTTCTAAATTGTTTGTTGGCAACGATGAAATTCTGAGATAAATAGCGTCATTTGTTTGCAAATTACCGGGAAATTTGGAAATAAATACTTCATTTACGGTTTCGATGTCAAACAAATCTTTAATCTGTGAAAAATCTGCTAAACCGGCAACTGATTTATTTGTTTGTCCGCCTAAGACTTGGTCTACATCATTGTATTTACCGGGAGAATTAAAAATATTATTTAATGCATTACCTAAATTACTCCCTGGCACTGCTTGAAAATCACCGGTTATTGAAAATGCAACAAATTTAATATCGGGAGCAGGTTTGCTAAGTGTAATCGTAAAACGTCCTGAAATTGCATTGTAAGTAACATCAACGCTATCAGCAGGCCTTGCAAACCCAAAGTTGGCGACAAGAACATCCAAGATAATCGTTTCTAAAATCGATTTTAAATCATTTAAATCTGTATAATTTCCATCAGGTATTCTACATTCATACAAATTATCAGAATTTATTTTAGCAATATAGAAAATTCCATTATATTCATTAATGGTATACCAAGTCTTTGCAGCCGAAAAACTGTTTACAATTATTTTCAATTTGTTTGTATTTTTATAGTTTGTTAATTGTGTTGGTATATTGATATTGATAATTCTGGAATCACCAAACGATGAAAGGTCTTCACTTGATAAATAAAGTGTACGTTCAGATATTACACTCATGACTATCTCTATTTATAATATCAATATAGTTTTTATTCATTTCAATATCTTCCTTTGAATCTCTATTCAATGGTAAAGGTAATTCAATGTTTCCATTATACATATCGTCATATAGTTTTGGTCTTTTGATATAATCATCAACAATCAATTCAATATGAAATGTGGATAAATCAGGGTACAAAATCTGAGCATTTTTGATTAAGTGTTCACGTTCCATAATTTACCAAAAGATTATTATTTTCATCTTTAATCATATTTTCATTGATGGATGTATACTTATTTGATTGTGATTTATCTATACTTCTATCAAATGATGTCATTCTTTGAGGACCTTTGTTTGATATATAATCAGCCAATAATCTTGCTTCTAAGGGTGCGTCGTCATGCAAGTAATTTTTGTCGATATCGAAATTTACTCCTAACAGTCCTAATGGATTCAAATCTTCTGAAATTCGATTGTTAAATTCATCACTTCCAACATTTTTTGATGAAAGATTTCTTGCGTCATTCAAAGCATTTCCGAACATCAACACATCGAGTCCGGTCCCTATAGTATTAAATGTAGATTTCAATAAATTTACCTTATTAACTTTGTTATTCTTTGGCATTTGAAAGAATTGTTTGAGATTATGCGGCGAAGTGATATATTGATACGGTGCTTTGAATAAATCATAAGGGTTCTTGTTTTCGAAGTAATGAAACAACTTTCTATTTGAATTTGATGGTATTTTCAAAGCTCCCGCAGTGGCCCAATCAGTTACAACTCGATGAATATTTTGCGGTGCATTTCCATTGACTTTAGGAGTATGTATATGTGATAGAAATGGATTGAAGGTCGTTGATTGAACATTGAATTTCTCACCGACATGAATGGATTTCGCACCGCCCAAAGATGTCCCTAACAATTCAATGTCATGATTAGGATACTTTTTCAACGTGTCTAAATATACCTTTTCAGCCCTTAAAAATGAATATCGTGTTTCATGTTTACCTTTAATCACCGAAAATATGTCCGCTCTATCTTCATTTAAGTAGGATGGTTTTGACGACGCACCGTGATATGCAATATGTATCTGATTATTTCCATTATTGAGTACTACGGCGTCATAATTTGAAAGCTCCGGGTCGATATTGAATCGATTGTTGAGAATATCTTTATTCAATTGTCTTTGAGCGGTCACATAGGTGTTATGTTCATAACCGCCCGGAAATAATAAATCAGATTGATAATTTCTTGAACCGAGATAAGAAGATATTCCAACATGGAGAGCCTTTTCCCTAAGACTATTTGAAAATGATTGTTGAATTTGTGACGGTTGTAAGTCACCTAATTGTTTGAACAAGCTATTCATTTGAACTCTATATCGTTTCTTTTCACTTTCATTTTACTCATACCTTTTATTCAAATCTGAAACTGAATAAACATTATTGTTATTTTGAAAATTAAGTATCTTGTTCGATGAATTTAACACTTTATTGTTGCAGAAATTATTCAATGGTGAGCACAAAGACCCTTGCATACTAATATAATAACATAGACTATATAAATGACTTGTAAGTATTCAATATCTCAATACACTAAAGATAAAGCAAACCAATTGAATGTATATGTCAAGATATCAACAAATAAAGATAAGAAGATTGATGTGTTTGATAAGAAAACTGATGGAAAATTAGCGAGTGTCGGTTCGTGCGGTATGATGGATTATCCATTTTATATTAAGTTAAAAGGTATCAAGTATGCGAACCAAAGGAGGAAGTTGTACAAATTGAGACATAATAAATACAGAAATAAAAAAGGGACAAATAGTTATTTTGCTGACAAATTGTTGTGGTGAGCACTAAATTAATATTAAAAATCACCTATTTAACTTCTACATACTATGCAAAGATATTAAAAGTTTTTTAGTGAAATTGCACTATACTATATGCAATGCAAGCAGGGGATTTGTGTTGGGAAAAAACAGCAGGAATATACACAATACTATTTTATTTGAACAAACTAAAAACATATAGTAATAAAGTGAAAAAAGTATTAAAATACATCTCGGATGTTCACTGCTCAGCACGTGCAGCACTCGCAGTCTGTGGCATACGAATTTTCACCGATCCTGCGTCAAAGCTAATGAAACCACTGTCTACAAGGTGCTTGAAGTACAACAAATATTGTGCACTATCATGTTCAAGCACCTTGCCTACTTCAATCTTAGCTTGCACGTCCAAGTTATCTTTAACCGTGCGGCGGATGGCGGTGATACACTTCACCTCAGCAGGTTCCGGATTGCGTGGAGGAGCAGCAGGGGTGCGGTTCGTTTTCACACGGTGCAATTCCTCAGCCAACTCTGCCACAGATGCGTGAAGATATGCAAACTGCTCTTTGGTTTGTGCTAACTCGCCACGGAGAGCCTGCAGTTCGTGTGCCGCCCGCCCTGAACCCTCTTGATGCGGGTTTCCACCTGTCTTGCCATCGCGTTTCTGATCAACTTTTTTGATCGCAGCTTTGATCTCACTACGGATGTTAGAGACAACGTGCTGAAAAAACTGCATAGTGGTGTAATTGCCATTTGCAAAAAAGTCGGGTAAGCTTTTAGGCTTCTGGTCTAATTCCTGTTCTTGGGTCGAAGTACCCATATACTTTTCAGCGTTGTAAAACGCCTCCCAGTCATAGTCGCCCATATCTGCACATCGCAACAAAAGAACATACACACACACACCAGTCAGTTACGATGCGAAGACATTAAAAATGCGAAAGACAAGAAGTAAACACCTTATGTACGCCGAGGTCGTTTAGACGCTCCGAGTAAATCGCCTAAAGTTTGAGCAAGACCCTTGGGGGGCTCGGGTTCAGCTGCTCCAGCAGGTTCGGGATGGATAACGTCACCCAAGAGATCAACTTCAATTGGGGGTGCCAGGGGTGCTTCAACAGTCGCTACAGGGATTGCTTGCTCGTTTTTACAACGGCTTGCACGTTTTGCCAAAAGGGCTGCTAATAATTCGTCCTCTGTAAGGTCTGCCGAAGCCTGAACAACTTTGGCCGATGCCCGGACCCTGGCAGCTTTCTCCACCTTGCCACAAACCGACACAGCACGTTCGTGCCGCATCCACGGCACCAGCTGGTCCAAATAGCCCATATGGACTAAACAAGCGGACAGCTGATGGGGGGTGGGTTCCTCTAACACAAACTGGGTAGCTCCACCCTGATAAAACAATTTGACGACCACTTCAGACTTAAGATTGGGGTGCTCAGCGATTGTTTTTTCGCCGGCTAGCACCGCTCCCGTGCCTTTTGTGACTTTTGGTTCAGACATCGCACGGTTTTGCTGCTCTTCATATATAGCAATTTGGTGCTCCTGAGCCATCTCTCTACGCTCTTCGTATTCAAACGCGTCAATATCTTGGGATTCCATAGTAAATAGAAAAAGGCTGTGCGGGAAAATACCTGTTCAGAATTCTGGTAAAAAGGGGGTAACACGTTCAAAGGCAGCTGAGTGAACGTTTGGACTGAAAATATCATGGCATCTGTATTAAATAATGTCTGTGTCGTCCCATATAACATGGCGTCCGCGAAAAATAACATGGCATCTGAATGAAACAATGTCTGTGTCGTCCCATATAACATGGCGTCCGCGAAAAATAACATGGCATCTGTATGAAACAATGTCTGTGTCGTCCCATATAACATGGCGTCCGCGAAAAATAA
>LGRX02012886.1:0-39228 GCA_001247695.2 Cymbomonas tetramitiformis
GCGATCCAGTGCGCCCCCTGCGCTGCCCGTACCCCGTCTCGGATATGCGTGCTGTGCTTTGCCAGCGAATCCGAGGCATGTCGCTCAAACAGACGCTGATTGAAACAGTAAATATGTAAATAAATAGCTTTGTAAATAAACCTGAGTGCTGCAACCTTCTTTGTTCCATTTGTATTATCCTGCCAGCGAACTGCATGCGTGTAACCTGAACGCATACGTATAGCGACTTTTGGTAGAGTTGCAGAATACATCCAGAAGATATCTTGTGGACGTCTTCTGTACATCTTCCGGATTCCGGAAGATGTCTTCTGGACGTCTTCTGAGATCCAGAAGACATCCAGAAGACATCCAGAAGACGTCTTCGGCGCGTCTTATAATGTCTACCATCTTCTGAGTTCCAGAAGACGTCCGGAAGATCTTCCGGGAAGACGTCCCGAAGATATCTTCTGAATGTCTTCTGCATGACTTCTGTACATCTTCTGCATTCCGGAAGATGTCTTCGGCGCGTCTTCTAATGTCTACCATCTTCTGAGTTTCAGAAGACGTCCGGAAGATCTTCAGCGAAGATGTACAGAAGACGTCCAAAAGATATCAACAAGATGTCTTCTGGGGTCCAGAAGACATGCAGAAGACGTTCAGAAGACGTCCAGAAGATAACTTCTGGATGTCTTCGCCGAAGATCTTCTGGACGTCTTCTGAAACTCAGAAGATGGTAGACATTAGAAGACGCGCCGAAGACGTCTTCTGGATGTCTTCTGGACCCCAGAAGACGTCTCAGAAGACGTCCAGAAGACGTCCAGAAGACGTTCAGAAGACGCGTTTTCTGATTTTCCCAGAATGTAGGGTTAACGACTTAAATATATGTCAAAATACTGATATACTTTGAGTTGTTATTAAATTATTTTCACATATTTTCACATATTTTAAGAATTTTGACTTATTATTCACATATTGCCATTTTCACTAGTGGTATACATTCGCAGGGAAAACCATATGGTTCGGAGACGTATTGGCGCACGAGCCGGAGCGTCTCGCCTGATGGATGTGCCGCTGCATATGCACGGTAGCGACCCCAAGGTCTGGCTGGGGAAGCCATTCACGGAGAATGAAGCGGCACTCGTCGAAGGCCCCCCTCAAGTGTGTCAATCTTTCGGCTCGGTCGTGGTTCGAGGAGTTTGCTATCGCACGGCAGCTCAGGACAAGACGAAGAAAACTTGTCAACGTTACTTACGAGCCTTTTTCTCTGGAGAAACCATCAAAGGCGAGGAAATCGAGACTGCCCGGTGCGTCCGTGCATTACGTTTTGGTAAGTGTGCGCAGAATATGTACCGAATGTCTTCTGTGTGTCTTCTCGACGTCTTCGGGGATTCTTACTATAGAGTATTGTGGCTCCAACTCGCAGGTACGCCATGGTAGATAGCATCTACAAGGTCGACTTGGCCGCGAAAGAGTACATTCTTGTGAAGGGAAAGTGGTTCCCTGAATTCAACCAAGCGACGACAAAACGGTTTGCCAAGCTAAACTCGAAGTACGGGCCGGACAATACCGCAAAGGTGGTGTACACATACGACCCGGATGATCCCGAGACACCTTGGGACACTACTGATCCATTCATCCTGGCGCCTCAAATTGAGCACCAAGTTGTAATCAAGAAACATCCTGTGATGAAGACGGCGGCGGTATTTGATTTAAAGGCTGACTTTTTCGAGTGCATCGACGATGATGGTTCACGACCGAAAGGTGCAAGACGCAAGAGGCGATCATGATAATACGCCGGGCATCGTACTTAGTGGTCTGTATGTTGAATAGATGCAATCGTACATGTATGTGTAGATAGACCTAGCAATTAACTTAGCCGTATATTATGTATCATAGCAACAGAGCATGATGACAACCCTGAAGCTGTTAGGAAGATACCTGGAATGTCTTCTGCATGTCTTCCGTGCGCCTTCTGAATGTCTTCTGTGATTACGCGATGAGTGTACGTGTGGTATGAAGTAGCTATGTGGCCAAATTGCATAATCATCACATATGTGTCGATAACACATGTCAGAATGTATTCTGGTCAAGAAGACATTCGGAACATCTTCCGTGTATATTCCGGGAAGACTGCCCTTTGCATGTCTTCCGGGAAGATGTCTTCCGAAATCCGGAAGACGTTCCGCACATCTTCGGCACGTCTTCCCCGAAGAGTTTCTTCTGGTTTCCAGAAGACGTTTCCACCCCGAAGACGTCTTCTGGAAACCAGAAGACATCATGTCTACGAAGACGTCTATAAGACGTTCAGAAGACGTCTTCTAGACGTCTTCTGATTTCCCCAGAATGTAGGGTAAAATTTCAATCGCATTTGAATGTAGTAAGAAACACGCATGATTTTTATATATCAACAATATGTCAAATCCTTGATATATGAATTCCTCGACATCTTGTTTTCTTGCGAATACGCTCGATCCCTGCCGTGACCACAAGGGCCGGAGTCGGTTGCATTTGTAATTAATTAGCAATAATCAAGATTGTTGAATTTGTTGAAATTGAAGGGAAAATGCGAAAGTGCAATTTTACATATGTCATTTTGCTCTACGTTAGATTTCCAAATTTTCAATCTCAGCTAATTTTGACCTACGTTAGTTTTCTGATTTCACTTTTTGGAATGCTTGATTTCAGATTTTTTACATTTGTCATTTTGCTCCACGTTAAATTTCCGATTTTCAATTTTGGCTAATTTTGCTCTATGTTGGATGTCAGTTTTCAGTTTTTGGAATGCTCGATTTCAGACTTTTGCATTTGTCATTTTGCTCTATGTTAGATTTTCCAAATTTCAATTTTGGCTGATTTTGCTCTACGTTAGATTTCAGGTTTCAGTTTTTTGAATGCTTGATTTCAGATTTTACAAACCAATTTCAGATTTTTATATGTGTCATTTTGCTCCACATTAGATTTCCGATTTTCAGTTTTGGCTGATTTTGCTCTACGGTGGATTTCAGATTTCAGTTTTGGAATGCTTGATTTCAGATTCTGCTATTGTCATTTTGCTTTACGTTAGATTTCCAAATTTCATCGGTCGATATGCAGCCGATATATCAGCCGATATGCACCCTATATATCAGCCGATATGCATCCCATACATCAGCCCATATATCAACCGATATGCACCCTATATACCAGCCGATATATCAGCCGATATGCAGCCGATATATATCAGCCGATATGCAGCCCATATATCAGAAGAGTTGCGGAAGACACTCAGAAGACGTTCAGAAGGCGCGCGGAAGACACGCAGAAGACATCTCCCCGACATCTTACCGACGTCTTCTTAGATGTGCTTGCGGAAGATACCCTAGATATCTTCTGTACATCCTCCGGACATCTTCAGGAATGACATGTCTTCCTGAACCCAGAAGAGGTGCGGAAGACACGCGGAAGACAGCCCCCGACATCTTTCGGGCGTCTTCTTTACTGTGCTTGCGGAAGATACCCCAGATACCTTCTGTACATCTTCCAGATGTCTTTGAGGAAGACATGTCTTCTGGAAATCAGAAACTTGCAGAAGACACGCCGACGTTCCACCGAACGTCTTTACACTCCTCTTCGGCGCATCTTCCTCACTTTTTAGAGGGTCTTCTGCGCGTCTTATAATGTCTAAATTATAATAGGTAGACATTAATAGGTAGACATTATAAGACGCGCAGAAGACCCTCTAAAAAGTGAGGAAGATGCGCCGAAGAGGAGTATAAAGACGTTCGGTGGAACGTCGGCGTGTCTTCTGCAAGTTTCTGATTTCCAGAAGACATGTCTTCCTCAAAGACATCTCTGGAGGGCAACAAGATGCACACAAGGTATCTGGGGTGTCTTCCGTATGTTTTTTTTGAAAAAAAGCTTTAAAAAATCGCGAAAAAACAAAAAAACATATAAGGTGCACAATATTGGGCATACTTGTATGGTGTAGTTAGAAGTGCAAAAGAACAAGTGGTTTGTTCGGGAGAGGGGCAAACGTACCAAGTTACTAAGTTAAAACGGCCGACGAATTTGGTAGAAGAAACTGCTCTTGTTTTAGAGCACCATCCCTCCTAGCAACGGTCGAACAGTCGATCACGCGCGCAGTGAGTCGCGTGAGACGTGATGACTGCACGATACCGCGGATAGCAAACCCGGAAAATCTGCCAGCGCTGCGCTGCGCTGGTGTGGCGCTGGCGTGTGGTCGCGGCCGTGGTCAGGCGTCATCGTCAGCTAGCGTTAGCATCGCATCGCATCGCATCGCATCGTCAGGCCCAGCGCAGGGGAGTGAGCACGAGCACCGCACCGCACATCGACATGACCGTTCGAGTTTGAATTTTATTTAACGTTGAAGTGAAATTTGCATCTACCACTTTTACACCTGCATCCAACTCAATTCCACCGCAGCCTCGTTTTCCGCGGACTGCTGCTGGGTGAAGTGGTCCTTTTAAAATAGTTCGTCTAACAGAAAAACGTTGCACAACGCAATACTTCAATAGTGATTGCGGGTGCTTTTCGTGCCTTGGTGTTTTTACGCGCACTTCGGCGTGCTTAGCGTCTAATCGAGGTGTGAACGAGACATGTGTTCTCGCTCGTCCTTTGGACGAGATGATGTTGGTTCGATTCCAACTCACACCACTAGGCCTTTTTGTTTTCCTTCGGTAATCTTGTATTTCGTCTCGTACTATTTTTGCGCTTTACTAACCTTTGGTTTTGCGTTGCGCTTTGTTTTTCAGATCGGCTGAAAATGACCTAGTCCAAAAGGTAAATTTTCAGCCCAACCTCAACACCACAAGTAAAGGTATTTGCTCTATCATCCCCTAGTGTCACACCTAGAAAATACTGCATTTATGCGTTGTGTTTTTCCGCTTTACTAACCTTTGGTTTTGAGTTGCGCTTTGTTTTTCAGATCGGCTGAAAATGAGCAAGTGGGAAAAGCGCATTTTCAGCCCATCGCCCACAACTAGAAGAGTAAAGGTATTTACCTTACCCTTCCTAGGAATTTGTGCTTGTATTCATTGTGTGTTTTCACTCTACCAAGTGTTGGTATTTTGGTGTGCGTTGTTTTTCAGATCGGTCAAAGACGAGCGAGTGGAAAACCCATGTTTTTGCGTGGTCCAAGACCTATGCCATGTGTGCATGTTAGTTGAACATCGTTTCTAGATAAGTAGACTAGTTGTTTAGAACATGAATGTGAAGTAGTTCTAGACACTTAACTAGTTAGGATAATAGTATGCGTGGCCCTCCTTATGATTAGATTCTTGATTGAAAAGTAATATTGTTAAAGCAATTTTAGTCTCCAAAGCATCTTAGCCTTCCACACAAACAAATCATCTCTTGTCGTGTATCAAACTTGCATTGAGAATATGTTTGTCAAGGATGGCGAGAAGTGTATAATGCGGCATGTGGCACGCGTGGGTGGTACGTTTATGCATAATTTGACGAATTTTCGAAAAAAATGACATTTAGAAGTGTTAGAAGGTTGGAGAAGTTTGGAGAAGGTTTGGACAAACTCAAAAATGTAAAATTTTGACATTTCGGGTTTTGGAGTAGCCGTGCGGGGCCATTTCGTTTACTGCAAATACCAGGGAATCAAGTTGTGCACATGGAATGCTTGCGCGACACATTAATAAGTTTATAAAAGGCCATTACAAGGTTTGGGAAGGTGCAACATGATAGTAGAAGGCAGTAAAAGGTTGCATGTCCAATATTTTAGGGTTTTAGGGTTGCTGGCGGGGTGGTGTGGGTGAAATATTAGTTGTGAGAGGGGGTTCGGCGTGTGCGGGGTCCGCTATAAAGTGCACAATTTCGGGAAATGATGATATTACACGGTTTGATATTTTTGGAGAAGTTTGGAGAAGGTTTGGACAAACTCAAAAATATGAAATTTTGACGTTTAGGGTTTTGGAGTAGTCGTGCGGGGCCATTTTGGTCACTGCAAACGGCAGGAAATCGAATTTTGCACTTGGCATGCATGCGCGGCATATGAATGTGTCGCTACAAGGCCAATAACAAGCGGGAAATTATATTGTATGATTTAATATTTTCGGAGAACATCGGAGAAGGTTCGTAGAAACAAAATAATGCAATATCTTGATATTTTGGGTTTTGCAGGAGCCGCGCGGGACCAATTTGTTCACTGCAAATATCAGGATGGTTGCCGTGTCATGCACACGGCCGATGTTTTGAAAATAAAGAGCAATTCAATATGCAAGTGCATTTCCATGCTTATATTCCAATGTTCATACACAATCTAATGTATGAATACTTGCAAGTGACATGATTACCGTAGTGTCAGATTATTAGAGTTATGCAAAAATTGCAGCTTACTGTAGCACGAAGCACCAAGATGCGGCTCTCGGGACAGCTCAAATAGCACTTTTAGTTAGGCAAACGATTTCTAAGCTAGCGCCTGTCGAACAGCTCTTCCAAGGAAACACGTGAGCGTGAAGCCCCACGAGCAAGGTCCTGCAATTGATCCGCGGTCAGGGTGAAAAGCGGCTGTGCTGGTTGGGCGAGCTGCTGTGGTTGGGCGAGCAACTGCGGTTGCGCGAGCAGCTGGGGTTGCGCGAGGAGTTGCGGTGGTTGCGCGAATAGCTGGGGTTGCGCGAATAGCTGGGGTTGCGCGAGCAATTGTGGTTGCAGCTGGTAGGATTGCTGAAGCTGCGAGAGCTGCTGGAGCTGCTGAAGTTGTTGCAGCTGTTGAAGCTGCTGGAGTTCTTGCAGCTGTTGAAGCTGCTGAGGCTGCTGCACCGGTTGAAGCTGTTGGGGCTGCAGCAACGGTTGAAGCTGCTGGAGCTGCTGCATCTGTTGAAGCTGCTGGGGTAGCTGCACCTGTTGAAGCTGAGACTGGGGCTGCGAGAGTTGCTGCAGCTGCAGGGGCTGCGAGAGTTGCTGCAGCTGCAGGGGCTGCTGCGGCTGTTGCAGCTGCTGGGGCGGCAGCACCTGTTGAAGCTGAGACTGGGGCTGCGGGAGTTGCTGCAGCTGCAAGGGCTGCTGCGGTTGTTGAAGCTGCTGAGGCGGCAGCACCTGTTGAAGCTGAGACGGGGGCTGCGGGAGTTGCTGCAGCTGCAAGGGCTGCTGCGGCTGTTGAAGCTGCTGAGGCGGCAGCACCTGCTGAAACTGCTGGGGCTGCAGCACCTGATGAACCTGAGACTGTGACTGTGGGAGTTGCTGCAGTTGCTGGGCCAGGAGGAGTTCCTCCTGCTGCTGGGCCTGCGGGACGCCCTGACGAACTGCTTCCAGACCTGAGATCTCACCCTCCGTCCCTTGCTCCGCCGTGGGCGTCGCCGACGCCACAGGTGCCGGTCGCGGTTCCTCGGAGGCCGGCACTTGCGGCAGGAGCGTCTCCAAACTAGCGCGCTCCAGCTCTAAGCGCCGGTCCAGTGCGCTCTGCTGTCTCTGCTCCAACGCTTCCAAGCTCCGACCAAACTCCTCTCCCTGCTTCCTCAACAGCTCCTCCAACTGTTCACTCGTCACGCCCACCTGCAAAGGTCCACTTCTTCCTTCCTCTACCTCCACCTGCGCCGCCAGTGGGACCGCCAGCACCCCACTGCCGACACTTGACCTCCGGCCTCGAGAACGACCACCTCCAGCTTTCCCCGTGCCTTTCCCCGTGCCAGCATCAAGTGCCCTACCCGACACGTCGCTCGGTGCTTGGCTCCCCCTTCGGTGTGGAACGGCCAGGTGCGCAGGCGCGGCAACCCGCTTCTGCAAGGTGTGGCCGTCAGCCAAATCCGACCTCATGCGCTTCCTTCCTGAGGCCCCTTTAGACGCAATTGTCTCAGGCGGTGCATCCTCTGTGACCGTATCCCCCTCGGAACCCGCGCCCCCACGGCTAGGGGCAACCGATGCCGCGTCCTTGTCCACGAAGAGGTAGTCGTCACGGGTAACGCTGGGTCCTAACTCCACCCGGTCCGCAGTATTCACCTGCCTCAACGGGGCCGTCACCGACACGCCCTCCTGTAAGCCCTTCGCTTTTTCCACCGCAATCTGTTGTGGCACAAACTTCCTGAGGACCTGGAACACTTTGTCGATCTTCTCGTTCTCACGGAAGTAAGCCTCCCCTCGGGCTTTATCCGTTACGCCCACGTTCAGCTTGTTCATGCGGAAGGTGTGAAACATCTCCGGGTCGGCGTTCGGCCCATCGATTGGCCCCCCGCAATGGACAAACCACCCTTTATTCTTTATGTGCAGGATTGAGCCTACCACATACCCCCCCGAGTGACCCTGGTGAAACACCACTCCGCCGTACGAGAATTTCCCGTTCGATTTCTCGGCGTATCCCTCCTTCCCACCAAAGCCGTCGCCATACACATACCGCGGCCTAAAGTTAATGTACTTGTTGTACGAGTGAAGACGTTGCGGCAGATCCAGGTCCTCCCACCGAGGCTTCCGCTGATGGCCACCTACGGGCAATGCCTGTGCGGGAGTGTTCGTGGGTTGCTCCGCCGATCCCAACGGCGCGTCCGGTACCACCCCCGCGGTCTCGGGTGCGGGCACCTCCGTGCTCGTGGGGGCGGGAGCATCCGCGGGTTGAGCCGCCGCTCCCGACGGCTCCTCTACACCCCCCGCGGGTTCCTCCGCCGATCCCGACGGCGCGTCCGGTACCACCCCCGCGGTCTTGGGTGCGGGCACCTCCGTGCTGGTGGGGGCGGGAGCATCCGCGGGTTGAGCCGTCCCTCCCGACGGCTCCTCTCCACCCCCCTCAACGACCTTGAGTGTGGCCGCTTCAAGGGGTGGGGGAGCCGATGCCGAGAACTCCGAGAGCATGGACAAGGCAGGTGCCGGAGTGTCCGCGGGTTCCTCCGCCGATCCCGACGGCGCGTCCGGTACCACCCCCGCGGTCTTGGGTGCGGGCACCTCCGTGCTCGTGGGGGCGGGAGCATCCGCGGGTTGAGCCGTCCCTCCCGACGGCGCGTTCACTACCAGCCCTGCCGTGTCGGGTGCGGGCACCTCCGTGCTGGTGGGGGCGGGAGCATGCGCGGGTTGCTCCGCCCCTCCCGACGGCCCCTCTACACCCCCCCGAACGCCCTCGGGTGTGGCCGCTTCAACAAGGGGCGGGGGATCCGACGCCGACGGCACCGCAAGCAACGGCAAACTCTCCTCGAGCGCGCCTTCCAGCAGCAGGGCACTTTGTTTTGCGAGGTTCAGAGCGTCTTTCTCCGCTTGGGAGGTTGGGTAGACCGTGCGCTTCGCCATGCACTCCGGCCTACCACAGTTGCTCACCTCTTCAATGCCTTTGGCTACAAGGCACACGTTGTGGTAGCTCGCATTGCAGTGCGAGCACCTGTGGACTCCGCGTCCATCATCCTTCTCGCATATGAAGCAGCACTCTTCCGGTGCTGGCGGTGGGGGTGAGGGCGGAGCGAGCCCACCTAATTCATACAACACCAAAACCAAGCACGTTTACACAAGTAGGACGAGAAACATAAATAGAACTAAAAACTCATTACAAGGCCAATTATTGGACCACTTTGAAAAATGTGCTCACCAGCGTCGCCGGTCTTCAGCGCGCTAGTAGGCCAGTCCAAGGACTTTCTTCGAGAACTCTGCGCTTCCTTGGCCAAGCCCCGCAACGCGCGGGGAGCGTCAATTGAGGCCAGCGTTTTAACGGTGGCCTCGGTGGCATCTTCCGCCACTTCACTAGCAGTACACTCTGATTGCTGCTCGCACTCCTTGCGCCCACAGTTCTTTTGATTTGTGAGCAAACCACAATCGGCAGTCCCGAATTTTCGCTGACATGAAGGATGGAAACCACCTCCACAAACACTACAAGTCATAATGGTCGCGCTTTTCTTGCAATAAACGCACTTCCCCCGGCCGAGGACCACACTGCTTGCATATTACTCCAACCTCCTCATTGCTAGAACACGCGAAATGAAAGTAGCCCTGGCACGTCTTGCATTGGATCTTCGGTACAATAGCTTTCGGGACCGCACAATCGCGGACCACACATTTCACTACATTCTCTTCTTTCTTCTTCACAAGAGCTTTCACAACAGCCTTTGCTCCACGGTTCGCCCCCATGTTTCTGGGGCAAGGTGTTAACGTGCTACTTACTCTTAGGTTTCAGGAGCATAAGTCAATTAAGTAACGGCGGAGTCTTGGGCCTTCAAGTCCGTCCAGAACTTCAAAGCGCCACATCACGATGCACATACAAATATCCCACGCAAAAATATTTGGCTGTGGAACCCTAACAGATTTGGAGTCCGTCGATAAAACTTGATCGAACTCCAAAGCGCCACATCACGATGCACACAACATTATGTCACGGATATAAATTATGATGTGGAGCGCTGACAGATTTGGAGTCCGTCGATAAAACTTGATCGAACTCCAAAGCGCCACATCAAGATGCACATAACATTATGTCACCGATATAAATTATGATGTGGAGCGCTGACAGATTTGGAGTCCGTCGATAAAACTTGATCGAACTCCAAAGCGCCACATCACGATGCACACAACATTATGTCACCGATATAAATTATGATGTGGAGCGCTGACAGATTTGGAGTCCGTCGATAAAACTTGATCGAACTCCAAAGCGCCACATCACGATGCACACAACATTATGTCACCGATATAAATTATGATGTGGAGCGCTGACAGATTTGGAGTCCGTCGATAAAACTTGATCGTACTCCAAAGCGCCACATCAAGATGCACATAACATTATGTCACCGATATAAATTATGATGTGGAGCGCTGACAGATTTGGAGTCCGTCGATAAAACTTGATCGAACTCCAAAGCGCCACATCACGATGCACACAACATTATGTCACGGATATAAATTATGATGTGGAGCGCTGACAGATTTGGTGAACTCCAAAGCGCCACATCATGAAGCACTTCACGCCATTTCGAAGTGAAACGCGTTCGTATTCTTCAAGAATGTGACCGGTGATGGAAGTGCGAGGAAGCTCATGCCCTCGCACGAATATATTTCATGTATATTTGATATGTGGTTAGCGTGGTAGAAACGACAACGATATGGGTGGGACGAAGCGGCGCCCCAATCCGACAAGCTTCAACGGTGCGGTTGTACTTTATTTGTAAAGAGCCCGAAGCTATTATGAACTATTATGATCTGTGACAAAATGCGTGAGAACGACTGTTGAGGAGTGCGCATACCTTTTTGTAGCAGGGGTGCACATCGTGGAAGGCCACGTGAAGTTCACCGTGGTTCGGGATGATCGACGTTGGCTACTAGGGCAGTTATGTGGAATCATGCATGTCATTCTAGCTATGAGCGTCTTTTTAGCTTTGTGCGGCTCAGACGCGAGCTACAATCCTGGACCAGACTGGGATATCCCGCCAATTCTTATGGACTTGCTACCTCTTCTAGTAGAAGTAGGCGACTCCGCACGCACCATACCTCTTGGAGTGTGGCCCCTACCGCAAGAAGCTATGCCGACGCTTCGACACTTGGTTACCAAGTTGGATTCGGTGTGCGATATTTGGGCATCTGCACGAGCTGAGGCGACTTCCACGCCCTTGCGCAATTGTCAGATTCCTGACAGCTCAGACAAAGAGGAATGTTCTTCTCCAGACGAACTGGACACTTCGCGCGAAGTGTCCAAAGGAGGGATAGAGGGGCAAGAAGATGGTTTGCGTCGGTCGCTGACACGTCACGAAGTTGACAGACCACAGGAATACACGCCACTGAAGCGAGGAAACAGGAACCACTGGATAGGGAAGATGAGCGAGATTTTTAGTAGGTCCCCAAACCGCATCGCTTCAGCGGTGAGGGGGTACATTGAAACGCTGCCAAAGGAAGTGGCAGTAGGTGTGCTGCAACGCTGTCGCGCAGCGTTGTTCGGTGATACAGAAATGGCGAAGACCAAAGCTATGGACTGCATTCTAGAAAACCTGGTTGCGGTCTTTGGGGCGCTGTCGAGTAGGAATTCTAACTTGAACGAGGAGCACAAGCTTGCAGTGGCGGCCGCAGTGTTTGGCGAGAACATGCAAGAGGGGCAAGTGTTAACCGCAGCGACAACAATGTTAGGCGTGCATAAGCGTGTAGGATATGCGGGCATCACGGGGCATAAAAACATGCTGGCGGGTGCGAGGGTTGGCAATGCCGAGCGTGCACGAAGGAGCTTGCACGTGGGTGTGACGCGCCCCAAGCGACGTGGGCGTCGTTCAGGGTGCATGGCGGAAGCCACTTGTGCACTCATCCGCGACTTTTGGTTGCACCCGGACAACACGCGTGTGAGTCCTTGTAAGAAGGACGTGGTGTTGGCAAGAGATCCACACACGGGGAAGCTTAAGACGCCCCGTGAGTACGTTAGCAAGCATTGGCTTGAGGCTTCGCAACTAGTGGTGTACCGGAGATTTGTGGCGAAATATCCAAGCGTGAAGGTGGGGCAAAGGTCGTTTGAGAAGGCGGGAGTTTGTAAACCGCACAATGTGGTACGGTTGAGAAGAAGGGACAACATCTCTTGTTGTTGTAGGTATCACGAGGACATGCGCATGGTGCTTAAAGGGTTCGACGAAGCACGGGAGGCGGTGCACAAGAAGTGCCCGTGCAAGGATAAGAAGTGTTGCCCCCGAGTGCCACGGACGGCGGAGGAAAAGAGGGAGAGCGCGGTGGGTGCGCCGACGGGGCAAGTGTGTGGCATCGTGAAGGCGGGGAAGTCTACCTCCACGTTCGCGGAGAGTCTGTTGTGCCCGCGTGAAGGGGATAAGCACCGCATAGAGTGCCTGTTGCAAACCTGCAAACAGTGCGGAGGTTTGAAGAACTTTAAAGTGTGCGAGAAGGAGGTGCAATATGCGGAGGAGGTGAGGTGGTCGTGCTATGAGACTCTGAGTACGGGCAAGTACGACGACGAAGGGAAAGAGGTTAGGAGGTTGCAGTTTTTGCAGAAGAAGACGAAATTGGGGGCGTTGATATCTAAGCTGCAAACGCTGTTGCTGGGGCACGAACCGGGGAAGTCGCCAAACTGTCGGTGCAATGGACGCTTTCTGTGCGAGGACGCGGCGTCGGAATCGTGGAAGTGGCGGAGGCTAAATGGCGTCGGGGACTGCCCGTTTTTGCGTCCCTATGCTTACCATACATGCATGGCCTTGCACCAGCACCGTCAATTTAAGACGTGTATCACGGATTTGCCGTTGGGGCATACGGCGTGGTGTTTCGACTTCTCCGAGAACCATTCGTTGAACATCCCGAGGGAAGTTCAGAGTTTGCACTGGGTGGTGAAGCAGGCTACTGTGTTGGTGTGTGTATTATGGCGGCACGCGTGCAAGGAAGTCGATGGGGTAGAGTCCACGGCGGAGAACCCGGTTGTGATAAAGGACTATGTGTACTTTATCAGTGATGACCGCAAGCATGATCACAGATTCATTCGGTACATGCGAGAGGTGATCATCAAGGAGTACTTTGAGAAAAGGGGGATTCCGAAGCCAATATTTATTCACGAATGGGCGGATGGCTGTGCGGGGCAGAACAAGTGCGCGGCGGGATTCGCGGACGTGGGGAACAGCAAAATGGAATGGTCGCTGGGGATTCCTTGTCAGCGGAACTTCTTTGAGACGGCGCATGCTAAAGGGGAGCAGGACGGAGCGGGGCACACGTGAAGCATGCAGCGGCGGTGGCGGTAATTTCGGAGGGTGACAAATGGTATGGGAAGATCTTGTGTGCGGCCGATCTCTATGCTTTTTGTGTGGAGAGGTTGCGCACACGCGCGGACACCAGCTACACGAAGTCGAGGGCCGCATTCAATCAACGATTTTTTTATCTAGTTCCCGAGGACGCGACGAAAGAGGTGGCGGGAGGTTTGTCGGCGGTTGATCACACGGCGCGCATCGCATACAAATCTTTGGAGCGCACTTTGCAACTGCATTCGGTGCGATCGGGCGTGGAGGGGAAGTTGCTGGTGCGCGACAGGACATGCTATTGCGTGTCATGCTATGCAGAATGTGTGTCGTCCATGCCGACGTCCGAGAACTGTTTGGAGAGCTCGCATGTGGATTTGTGGAGGGAGGTGGAATTGACGCCCGCAACGGGTGCGGACGCGGCAAGGGTGCGGGAGTTGGTGGAGGAGTATGCGAGTGATGTGAGTGTAGCGGTGCGGCGCGGATGCATCATCGCGGTCCACCGAGACCCGGCGGACCGCACACACGCCTACTACTTGGTGAAGGCGTTATCCGCCGTGACGGAGGTTGGACCTAGGGGGCGCCGAGATGACTATGGGCAATATTTTGCCCCGGGAGAATTTGTGGTTTCGGGGAGGTACTTTGAATGGGAAGATGCCGATGTGAGAGATGACTACATACTAGACACAAGTAAAAAGTGCTTGATCTCTTGTGAAGCCGTGCGTGCAACCGATGTGCGCCTAGTTAAAAGAGGGGATGTGTACAAGATGCCTGCTGCCGAGCATGAGCGCGTGTTATCACTGTTGTAATTTTTGCATTCAAATATATAGTATGGGATTTGGCATTCACAATGCAATAATGATAACATTTTTTGCATATTTATGCTCAAGCATTTGAACAAACTTGGGGTATCACAATTTTGATGTGACGCGCATGCATGCCAAGTGCAAAACACGATTTCCTGCGGTTTGCAGTGCCCAAAATGGCCCCGCACGACTACTCCAAAGCCCTAAATGTCAAAAAATAACATTTTTGAGTTTGTCTAAACCTTCTCCAAACTTCTCCAAAAATATCAAGCCGTATAACAACATTTACCGAAATTATGCGCTTTCTAGCGGACCCCGCATACGCGAAACCCCTGCTCTCACCGCCAATATTTCACCCGCCAGCAACCCTAAAACCCTAAAATCTTGGCTATGCAACTTTCAAGTGCCTTCAACTAACTTGGTGCACCTCCCCAAACTCGGCGATGACCTTTTATCAACACATGCATGCGACGCGCATGCATGCCAAGTGCAAAACACGATTTCCTGCGGTTTGCAGTGCCCAAAATGGCCCCGCACGACTACTCCAAAACCCTAAATGTCAAAATTTTATATTTTTGAGTTTGTCTAAACCTTCTCCAAACTTCTCCAAAAATATCAAGCCGTATAACAACATTTTCCGAAATTATGCACTTTATAGCGGACCCCGCATACGCGAAACCCCTGCTCTCACAGCCAATATTTCACCCGCCAGCAACCCTAAAACCCTAAAATCTTGGCTATGCAACTTTCAAGTGCCTTCAACTAACTTGGTGCACCTCCCCAAACTCGGCGGTGACCTTTTATCAACACATTCATGCGACGCGCATGCATGCCAAGTGCAAAACACGATTTCCTGCGGTTTGCCGTGACCAAAATGGCCCCGCACGACTACTCCTAAACCCTAAATGTCAAAATTTTATATTTTTGAGTTTGTCCAAACCTTCTCCAAACTTCTCCAAAAATATCAAGCCGTATAATAACATTTTCCGAAATTATGCACTTAAGTATGTAACCCCCGTCCACCCACGCGTGCCACATGCCATGCCACACATCTTGTTTGCACTCATCCTTCTTGCGAACTTATTTCAGCCTAAAAATATTCCGCGCGAATGCGTATACGAATGTTGAAATTTATTAGACATGCAGAAGGCATTCAGAAGATATCTTCTGGACGTCTTCTGCATGACTTCTGTATATCTTCCGAATTCCGGAAGATGTCTTCTTGATAACTTCTGCGTTCCAGAAGATATCTAGAAGACATCCAGAAGACGTCTTCTACGCGTCTTCTAATGTCTACCATCTTCTGAGTTTCAGAAGACGTCCGGAAGATCTTCGGGGAAGATGTACAGAAGACGCCCAAAAGATATCAAGAAGACGTCTTCCGGGATTCAGAAGATATACAGAAGACATGCAGAAGACGTCCAGAAGATAACTTCTGGATGTCTTCCCCGAAGGTCTTCCGGACGTCTTCTGGAACCCAGAAGATGGTAGACATTATAAGACGCGCCGAAGACGTCTTCTGGATGTCTTCTGGACGTCTTCTGGACCCCAGAAGACGTCCAGAAGACGTCTCAGAAGACGTTCAGAAGACGCGTCTTCTGATTTTCCCAGAATGTAGGGTCCGTTGCGTGCGTCAATCTCACTGATGCTCAAAAGCAAATCTTGAGAGACACACCTCCGGACTGGCAGACACTGTGGGACATTGTCTCTTCGTGTCTAGATGGCAAAGACTCAGCAGCGCACAGCTGGTGGTGCGAGAATTATGAAAGTGGGGGTGTCGTGGCCTCCAATATGGATAGGGTACTCAAGGACACCAGTGAACACGGCCCACTTGAGGGCTCCATCCCGTGTGCTAGGCCCCCATTATATATTTTAATGGACTGAACGCTGGAGCATCGTGGATAATCGCGAGGCCAGCTACGGCCCACGACGCTGACGGGGAGGTTTCCACTGAATATCGTGACAATGGGACTTCTTTGAAAGGATTGACGGGCCACGATGGCACGCATGACTCGCAGTATTTCTTCGCTTTGAGGGGATTTATTGCTGCGCTTGACAAGAAGTTCATGATGAAGGGAACCCAGAAGAAAGTAGACCTCCTGACTCAGAAGCCCCAGGAGCCTGGGCAAGATGGGCTGACGTACATGAAAATGTGCCAACGCAGGGAGATGCAGCTCAACACCGGGAAGGTCGAAGGTGGTGACTGACGAGACTCTGCGCACCTTCATCGAGGACTGCGTGGAGAACCTGCGCATCAAGATCTTCCAGACGCGGGTCAAGGAGCAGCTGAGAGCTCAGTACCCGCCGCCCAAGAAGGTCACCTGGAAGGACTTGGAGGCCATCGTCGAGGTGCAGGACAAGCTCAAGAATGATGCCGAGTCCTGGATCCTCACGTTTTTGCAAGAGATAACGAGGCGATGTAGCTGCCAGTACTCCACCTGGGAGGCGAGGCAGCATGGCCTGGACCTCACGGCCATCAAGAACTCGATCAAGAAGGTGGAGTCGGTCGTGGATGGGCAGCCCGGGGATCCTGAGGGCAAGAAGAAGGTGGGCACACCACCTTCGAAGAAGATGAAGAAGGAAGTGAACGTGGCGGAGAGGGCAAACAAACCGGCGTACAACAACGCGCCACCGCCAGCAGAGAGCAGTCGCGACAAGCCCAAGTGCCTGCGTTGTTTTGGAGGGGGCTGGCACGAGTCGAATCCTGAGCAGTGCAGGTGTGGCTACAAGCACGCGAAGCTCCCAGCAGGGTATCACGAGGGTAAGTTCCAGCAAATGGTGGGAGGTCGAGAATGCAGCTTTAAGAATGTACAATCTGAAGAACTGCTTCATTCAAGGACTCCGAATGGGGCATCTTGGTGACCGACTGGCAGCAGCTGTCCAACAAAGAGAAGGACAAATATCGAGTGGCACCAGCGCCAGCCGAGAAGAGGGGTTCAGCTGGTAAAGCTGACCCTCTGAAGTAAGGCAGAGTACCGGGGCATGGTGGCGGCACGGAAAACTGCCAGTCGTGCTGGGAGTGTTAAGTCCCAGGTGCTCTCAGAGGATGAGGGGTCGGGCGAGGGACTGGTCGCCTCACGCGTGGCTGAAAGGCACCAAACGGAAGTAACGAGGTTACGAGGGTACGAGGACCCGAGTTTGCCATTTTTGGACATGCTTTTAAAGAGAGTAATTTTATGGCCCCACTGTGAAGTTTGCGTCATTACGGTTGTCCTTTTGGGATGCACACTTGCCTTAATTCCAATGGTGGCTTTTATGAGTTTCTGGATGACGCGTGAAAAAAAAACAGTTTTTTTTATCGTCTTTATCAATTCTTCCCGAGGCCTGCATCAAGACTCTTGATGGAGGGCGGTCGGTGGCTAGTACAATTGCATATTACATCATGTTCGTTGTTCCAACACACTCTGCTGGCCCATTCCATGGAAGAGTGACATTCTAGCACCTTTGAAACATGGTGGCTTACGTGCCCATTTTTTGGTTCCTGTGAAATATGATGTTTTAAGTGAGCTTTTGTAGCACGTGTGAAGTCTGGTGGCGGTGCGTGGGGTTTTTTCATGTGTGAAATATGGTGTTTCATGTGATTTTCTTGCATGTGTGAAATAGGGCGGTTTACGTGCAGATTTTTGGGCACGTGTGAAATATTGTGTTTTGTGTGTACGTATGGTGGCTGTAGTGTTTTGTGTCGATCTTTTAATGTGGGTTTTTTGTTTCGATTTTTTGTAGGTGTGGATTATGGTGTTTTGTGCACGTGTTTATTAGTGTGAAATAATGTTGAGTAAATAACTTGTTATTAAAAACAAAGTAGTCTCAAACCAGAATACAATGATAATAAAATTAAGGATAAAAAACTTGAAGCTGTTATCAAACTAAGAAAAAGAATATTTAAAAAAGGTGTGTGGGGTTTTTGTTTCGATTTTTTGTATGTGGGGTTTTTGTTTCGAATTTTTGTAGGTGGGGAGTATGGTGTTTTGTGCACGTCTTTATTAGTGTGAAATAATGGGGAGTAAAAAACTTGTTATTAAAAACATAGTAATCTAAAAGCCAAAATAATAATAATAATAATAAAATGAATAAAAAAGTCGAAGCTGTTATGCAACTGAGAAAAAATTAAAAATTTGTGTGTGGGATTTTTGTCTCAAAAGTTTTTATGTGGTTTTTGGTTATTGGCTTTTTTTGTATGTGTGGAGAATGGTGTTTTGTGCACGCGTTTAATATTAGTGTGAAATAATGGGGAGTAAAAAACTTGTTATTTATAAAAACATAGTAGTCTCAAACCAAAATAATAATAGTAAAATTAAGGATAAAAAACTTGAAGCTGTTATGAAGCTGAAATGAAGTTGCTCCCATTTATGTGGCAGCTATCACTATATTTAGCAAGCCTCAAACGTTCTAACGGAGATGGAGCTCACTTCAAAGATTTTAAAGCTAGCTTTGGACTTTTCGGCGTCGCAAAGTTGGCTTCGGCGTTTATGGATTAGATGTAGCTTGCGTTAAGATCTTGAAAGATCTGTGAAGCAAAGATCTTTGAAGCAAACATTCTAAAATAGATGAGCTTGCTTGCTTCAAAGATTTCTAAAGCTGTTTGGCCTTTCCGGCGTCGCAAAGTTTGCTTCAGCTTTTAAGGACTGGTTGACGCTTGAAGCGCACAGGCCTTCAAAGATCTTTGCGCAAAGAGCTTTGAAGCAAACATTCTAAAATAGATGAGCTCGCTTGCTTCAAAGATCTTTAAAGCTCTTTGGACTTTCCCGCGTCACAAAGTTTGCTTCAGCTTTTAAGGACTGGTTGAAGCTTGCGCAAAGGCCTTCAAAGATCTTTGCGCAAAGAGCTTTGAAGCAAACATTCTAAAATAGATGATCTCGCTTGCTTCAAAGATCTTTAAAGGTCTTTGGCCTTTCCGGCATCACAAAGTTTGCTTCAGCTTTTAAGGACTGGTTGACGCTTGAAGCGCAAAGGCCTTCAAAGATCTTTGCGCAAAGAGCTTTGAAGCAAACAATCTAAAATATATGAGCTTGCTTGCTTAAAAGTTTTTTAAAGCTCTTTGGACTTTCCCGCGTCACAAAGTTTGCTTCAGCTTTTAAGGACCGTTGGTTGAAGATTGCGCAAAGGCCTTCAAAGATCTTTGCGCAAAGAGCTTTGAAGCAAACATTCTAAAATAGATGATCTCGCTTGCTTCAAAGATCTTTAAAGGTCTTTGGACTTTCCGGCATCACAAAGTTTGCTTCAGCTTTTAAGGACTGGTTGAAGCTTGCGCAAAGATTCTCAACGGTCTTTGCGCAAAGAGCTTTGAAGCAAACATTCTAAAATAGATGGAGCTTGCTTACTTGAAAGTTTTTTAAAGCTCTTTGGACTTTCTGGCGTCGCAAAGTTTACTTCAGCGTTTAAGGAATGAGTGAAGCTTGCGCAAAGATTCTCAACGGTCTTAATTGTTACGGTTTCCTCATTAATGTTACGGTTTTAACATTAATGAAGAAACTGTTTGTTTCCTTCGGTGTTGCTGTTGATTCTTACTATTTCTCGCAGTTTTAACATTAATGCGGAAAGTGACTGTTTTCTTGAGTTTCGCTGGACATTTCGCCTTTTTCAAGCATAAAGCACATTAATGCGAAACTTGCTGTTTTACTTGTGTTTTGCTGTTGATTCTTACTATTTCTCGCAGTTTTAACATTAATGCGGAAAGTGACTGTTTTCTTTAGTTTCGCTGGACATTTCGCTTTTTTTAAGCATAAAGCACATTAATGCGAAACTTGCTGTTTTACTTGTGTTTTGCTGTTGATTCTTACTATTTCTCGCAGTTTTAACATTAATGCGGAAAGTGACTGTTTTCTTTAGTTTTGCTGGACATTTCGCCTTTTTTAAGCGTAAAGCACATTAATGCGGAAACAGGCTCTTCTGGACAATTTTGCTTTACATTCTTGCCTTTTCTCCCAGAAAGCACATTAATGCGGAAACAGGCTCTTCTGGACAGTTTTGCTTTACATTGTAGCCTTTTCTTCGAGAAAGCACATTAATGCGGAAAGCAGGCACTTACGGGCGGTTTGCTTTACATTCTAGCCTTTTCTTCCGAAAAGCACATTAATGCGGAAAGCAGGCACTTTTTTGCTTTACATTCTAGCCTTTTCTTCCAGAAAGCACATTAATGCGGAAACAGGCTCTTCAAGGCAGTCTTGCTCTAAACAAAACTAAAAGTAAGGTCATTCAGAACCCAGGTGAATTCTACAATACAATCAGTAATAAGAGGTATGATTGTAAATATGAGTTTATTGGATCTGAAGAGACTGAGATGGTGTTGATGAATTTTACCGAGAATTCTGAGGTGTATGCCGACGCACGGTTTTCAACGAACGAGGTGTTGGCCGCGTTCATGACCAGCTATGGACGATTGAAATTGTACGAGCTGATAGAAACCACCGGGTTTTTAAATGTATTATACTTTGATACTGATTCTATTATGTATATAGAAACAAAAGAGAATTATCATATATATCATGGGACTGATTATAGACAGCCATGGCTCGGTTATCTCAAGTGTGAGCTTCGCGAATTGGAAAAAGAACATGGCAAGTGCATTGAATTCCTGAGCACTGGACCAAAGTCATACAGTCTGAAGTTCGCCGATGAATATTGTATGACCAAGACAAAGGGATGATTCTCCTTGAGTACTGAAAACCTAGAACATATCAATCATGATGTTATGAAAGATATGATTCTAAATCAAAGGAACGATCCAGTAAAGATGACCAACTTTGTTATAAGACATGCACCAAACTCGTTAGGATTAGAAGTCAGATCGGAATCCAAGACATTCAATTTCAGTTACGACAAAGGAAACGTTGATTGGAAGACATGGGAGATTTTGCCATTGTCATAAAGTGGGGATTGATCTTATAATAATAATGATTCTCTAATTGTGACACATTTGTTTTTGTCAGAAACTGAGAATTGTATATATAGTAATTGTAAGTTTCACTTTGTGACACCCTACCACAACAATCGGTCTGCATAGTATCCATTGCTACCGACGACATTGCGGTCTTTCTGATGTCTGATTTTGTATAACCGACGTCTTTCATCGGCATACTGTTTACCCTTATTGGCCATGTATGTAGGATAATCAGAAGCACCTCGCTGTCCGACCTGAGCGACCAATTTACCATCCTTGACAACATCAATCTTTTTGCTTTGATTATTTGATGGACTGATCTTCACACCGATCGGAAACAATCTAAGATTGTTTTTTTTCCGTGCTTGACTTTTTGTGTAAGCTTTGATTTGATAAGTCATTGTATACTATATGTAACACTATTATATAGAATGACAAGTAAACCAATATCTGAGAGTAGACTCCAAGAGTTATACCTGGACCCGAAGATCGGAATGAGTGGTGCCAATGCATTTACCAAAAAGCTCAAAGCACAAGGTCACAAGGTTACGGAATCTCAGGTCAAGAATGCCATTTTCAAAACAGAAACATCTCAAGTATTATCACAACCTAAAAGGGTATCTCGTAAGGATTACTTTCCAGTATATGGGCCTGTCGGTAAAAACAGTATTCAAACCGATTTGGCATTTTTACCAAGAGAAAAGTCAGGGAACAAAGGATACGCAGTGATTCTGACTGCGATCAACATAAATACAAGCAAAGCTTATGCTATTCCATTGAAAAGTAAAACTGTCAAAGATAAGAATGGTAACAGATCGGAGGACGTCGAAGGTATCGTTCCTGCTATGAGACGACTGATAACCGAAACCAAAATGAAAAGTTTAACGACCGATATGGGGTCAGAGTTTACCAATAAACAAGTTCAAGCATTATTGAAAGAAAAGGGTATCAAACATTACACAAGTCAAGCTGAAGATCATTCTCGTCAAGGGAAGATTGAACGGTTCAATAGAACATTAAAAAGCAAATTGCAAAAGGTTTTTTCATCTACTGGCAAGAGTAATTGGGTGAACTATATAGATGATATAGTTGATAACTACAATGGGACAACTAATCAAGGTAATGTCAATGATACCCCTCCTAATGACATGAATAAGAATCGTGTTATTAGAAGTGCCTTGTTGAAACGCAATCAAACTGCCAAACTGTTACAGAAGTTAGACATTAAACCAGGCGATCGGGTGCGATTACGTGTGACTAAGAATACGTTTGACAAAGAGAGCCAAACATGGTCTACGCAGGTATATACTGTAAGGTCCGAAGTAGAAAGGGATTGTCTTTCGTGATAGAGGACGGTGACGGTGATACCTTAAGCCGATAATACAAGCCGCGAGAACTGAAAGAGGTTCAAGGTACTGTATCCAAACCATCCAAAGAAACTCGTGGGACTAAGACTGATAGTGAAAACAAACAGGCCGCAAAATCTGAGCGTGCGTTGAAGAAACGGAGGGTATTGAAGCCAATACCGATTCCAAGACATTTAGAAACAACGACAACTACGAGGTCAATGTGTTTATCAGCGACAAGAAATCGCCAAACTACCAGAAGACCCTCAAAGGATACCTTAAGCTCAATCGATCAAGGAAAAGTAAACGTAAGTATCTATTGATATTCTATGACAAGTCGGAAGAGAATGAGTTTGTTGATATTCCAGACCCTGAGATTAAGTTGATGAAAAAAAGAAAATCGTAATGTATACAAATGACCAAACCATATTGCGGTTTCAAACCAAAAGGTCCGAAAGGAAGGGCCCTTGGGGCACGAAGATATTGCAAATCAAAAAGTCAACTGCGTCGATTTGGCCGTATAGCGATTGTCGCCCCCAATAACCATACACCAGGCAATCACCATCCCGGACCGAGCAATAGTTAATAACGGGCAACATTCTTTGAATCATGTTGCTGTTTTTTTCTATATTGCTTTATTTAATGAGAACAATATTGACCGATGAGGTTGGACGTAGAAATTGTATGAAAATGATGGGTATTGCCAATGGATCAAGTTCCGACACTCTGTTCCGAGGATATGGTAAACTCGCTAAAAGCAACTACGTGATAACGATGCCTTCACAAAACGCAGTGCGGTATTCTACAACACTCTGAGAGATTCGGGGATAAATACCAATGCATTAGTGAGAGATATCCAGGACTATAGCACTGGTATTGATACAGCCATGCCTAATTCTATGATGTCAATGGATCCTATACAAGCCGGTATCAATAATCAAGCGTTGCAGCGTATTGAGAAAGACGGTCAAGACCGAGACGCCATGGTCGCAGAAGCATTTAAAGAACTATTACCAAGCACTCCTGAAGCTGGACCCTCAAGGATTACTGGGAAGGATAAACAAATGAAACTCGCAGTCGCAGAATCATTGGGGTTACGTGAAATGTCGTCGCCGAGAATGTTTAGTACACAAGCATCCACAAGAGTAACAACAAGGAGTCAGGTACCACCACCGGCTCCAATGAGTCCTTTACAAAAAGAAATAAAATACATAACTGGAGCCGATTTAGCACCCAAATCAAAAACTCCTTAATAATAATGCAAGTACCTTGTAATCAAAGCTACCAATCCAATGCTTACTGTCGTCCATCTGCCAGTTCTTTTAGCAATTTTGTTGATCATCAAAATGATAAACAAATACATGATCAAATTTCGCGTAATAGGTTTGGCAATAGTAGTGCACCTTTCAAATCTATGGTCACAGTCAAGGGTAAACCAATCATGAAACCTGGCGATGTTGACAAGTATACACAAAGGGACACCTCAAAATTGCTAAATGCTCTCAGTCAAGACGCAGTGAAATTTCCGAGTACCGCTTTAAACAAAGTATTTGGTCCTAACATTACATCTAAGGACGATTCTACACAAACGAAATATGCACGAGCATCAGATGTTTCGTATGCATATAGCTATGGTGATAAAGCACGTTTAAAGGGTATCATGAAAGGACTCCCGGGTTATTACGTAGACCAAAGTTTGTCGGGCAGAAATTCTACAACGTTGGTCAATCCTAAAAGTCAAGACGCCATTATTGCACATCGAGGCTCTGATGCAGAATTTGGAAGTCTGAACACTCTTGCCCAGGACATCTCACGTGGATAAAACTTAGAAGATTGGTATGTAAATCTTTTGACATTGATGAAACAACAACGTAGTACATCAAGATATCGAGAAGCACAACAACGATTTGACGATGTCAAAAGTAATTACGGTGGCTATAAGTTATCGGTCACCGGACACTCTAACGGAGGAGGTCAAAGCAATTATGTAGCAGAAATAAATGATGTGGAAGGGCATCATTTCAATCCAGCAATTAATCCTTTGCAAGAACCGATGAACACTCCGACCGAAAAGCAAGTATTATACTCAACTGAAGGTGATCTGGTATCCTTGCCGGCACGATTGAAACCACATCCAAAGAGCAATTACGATATCGTACATGTCAATCCAACGGTAAGTACGGAAAACAATCTGTCAAAATTGCATAGCGTGGAACAAATGTACTCAGATGCACCGGAGTCTACGCGAGTCAGTACAGCAAGGTCTCGTCACGGCTTTGCCAACGCCATGACGGGTTCGGCTTTGGGAGGATACCTTGGATATTATACACCGACTGACACCAACGACGAACGTATATTTAGGACCACTCAAGGTCTATTAGAACCAATCTTATTATCAGAAACTCCAAATGTAAACTTCACAGATTTCATGAATGTAATGGGTGTTAAAGAAAGCTTAGGCGAAGCCCAGGATTCAATTATTTTACCTGATTATTATAAATGCCTGTGAAGCGAAATAATCCTAATTTACCAAGTTGCGAAACCATCGTCCAAGATGGTGTCGGTATGAGAATAAAAGGTATTGTAAATGACAGACTTGCAAACACCCGATGCAAGGTAAGAAATATTGCTGACGCCCAAGGATGCGTAGTTAGATATAGTAAACAGAACTTACCAAAAACTAAACAAAAAACAGATCGCCAAGATAAATTTTTATCAGTATCCTTGGCAATGGATATGTCAGATGATCATGTTTCTTTAATATATGATACGGGTGCCCAGGTTACAACTATGTCCACCGCCGATGCAAGACGTATTGGGATAATTCATCCTGATGGCACGTCCGATTTTAGAAATCAACCAAGTGTGGTTGTTGGAGTCGGCGGTGAACAGAATACTACAGAATTTGACGATGTTCCATTAATCTTAGATATAACTGAAGAACTTGCTTTTGGAAAGGTAGACGTTTATGATGACGCAATACCATTGTTAGGCATTAATCATATAAAACAATACAAGCGATACCGTGTAAAATTTAAATAGGTATATATGATATATGTCAAGTTTTGGACAAGGTTTAGTTTGTAAGAATTTAACATGTGATACCGTTAATGGTCAAACATACAATCCTACACAAACTTCAAAATGGACCGAAACAAATAATGTTTTGGAATCGATAACCGCTGGAGCAAGTGTAAAGATTTCCGGTTTAGAAGTAAATGGAAATGCAAGAGTCAATGGAGAGATAATCAATACCTCACCAGATGATACCACAAATATTGATTTATTTGGAAATAAAGTATCAGGTAATGCTTTTATTAATTTAAATACCGCTGGTGTAGACATATTAAATGCTGAAACTATATATTTCATAAATTTTCAAAGGAAACCTGATGCAGCTACAAATAGGTTTTTCAGAATTAACATGTCGGGTGATATTAATGGAGCTCGTTACGTATCAGCAACTTCTCTTCAAGTTGAAAGGGCATTAGAAGTAAAGACGAAACCGACCACCATACCATCTGTTCAAAATCAAGAAGTTTTAGTTTGGGATAATAATATTATCAAAGCGATTGATCTTGACACAGCAGTACAAACACCAAATTTACAATCGGTTACATCTGTCGATAATAAATCAACAAATGATATTGTATTATATAAAACTGATGGTTCTGCAGCTGTGATCGGTGCCAATTCGATGAATAACACATTATCAAACGGGAATTTGGGTAATAGCCTTTTCTTTTTAGAGGTTGATACAGACCAACAAAGGAATAAAACTATATATAGGTTTCAAGCTGATCAATTTCCAGTTGAGACTGATGCTGCATCATTACCGTCAGGTTAGTTGTTTATATGTTGACGCTAACAATTTTATAAAAATGAATAAATGAATAAAAATGAAAATATAAGATATCGGAAGAGAAAAAGGAATCAAGTTTTGTCATAAAGAGAAACTTAAAATTACTATATACACCATTCTCAGTTTATGACAAGGATCGCAATCGCAAAAAAAGCATGAAACGCCAAAAGCAACAATCTTTGATTGTTGCCGATATTTTAGGTAACCATTGCCTCACTTTTTTCAAGAAATTTCTGCAGCTGTACCTGCGTGTCAGAAAGTGAAACTTAGATTTACTATAATAATGATTCTCAGATAATGACAAGCATGGCAACCCGTAATCTCATCAGCTCCGATCACAAAATTCCAGAAATCTACATCAGCATGGGAACACCGATCACAGATCTGGGTCAAAATCGCAGAAAATTACAGATCAGTCTACACAAATTCACAGTTGTCACAAACAGAAACTTATATTTACTATAATACTACTTCTCTAATTATGACAAGCTGTATTTCCAAATCACAGAAAATCCCAGATCAGTCTACACAAATTCACAGTTGTCACAAACAGAAACTTATATTTACTATAATAATACTTCTCTAATTGTGACAATCTATATTTCCAGATCACAGATTTCCAAATCGCGGAAAGGAAACAATCATAGATTGTTTCCGATTTACAGTTGTCACAAACAGAAATTTATACTTACTATAATAATGATTCTCAGTTAATGACAAAAGCAACAATCATAGATTGTTGCCGGAGCCGTGTTTCCAGATGCATCGCAGAAATTCGAGAAATTCACATAAGTTCACAGTCTGCATTTATAGCTGTCACAAAGTGGAACTTACAATTACTATATACATCAATCTCTAATTATGACAACATACCAATAGATAACTAGCTTGCGAGCTAGGGAGCGAGCAATGCAAGGCGGGCATGGGATGCAGGTACGGCGGTAACAACAAGGATCACGGTGTCGGCTTATGCAGATCTGCCATAGATAACCGTAGGTGCTCACTACATGGGAAGCGTTCCGAAATACTGGCAAATCCTGGCAAAATACAGAAGGTACTTAAGGAATACAGTTGTATTTAATAAGGATGGTCCCCCTCTACACGCTTCCCATGTAGTCGTCATAGAGATAGTACGCGACTATCATCATCCGTGTGCCTAGTTTTCATGTCACCTGGGCCGCTTCAAGACTTAACAATTAAAAGGCGATACTTATTACTGTATAGCTGATATTCAAACTCTTGAGGGTAGAGCTCATTAAAAGAGGCATAACTTTCGCGTTACCCATCCATTTAAGCCCATCTTGAAGTATGCTTGAGTTGGGCGTTATGCCCACTTGTGCTCACCGTTCCTTTTGCATGGTTTGGATGGCCCGCCTAGTTGTAACTAGATGAATATCGCCGAAATACATAATCGCCATGGTATGTCATACTACATATGTACAGAAGTGAGATTATATCTTATCAAAATGTTGTTGTGCTCGTGATTACACTTTGTATTTCATAATCCATTTCGATGGAACCAGTATCCATGTCATGCAATGCGATTGATAGTAATAGTACCGCTGCGTGACTGCGGTGAGCGTGCAAACATATGCCAGTACACGGTCAAGGCGCGCATCATCATATACATAATGAGAATTGTTTCTTCAATGAATTTAACTAAATTCACGTTCATCACGAGATCGTCATTTATCACGGCTAGAATTCCGACCCACAAATCGCCGGCTTGCCAAACCATAAAGCAATTAAAAATCAAGCATGGCTTACCACAACGCACTTACCGTGAGTGCCAAGCTCAGAGGCATCCGATAGTAGACAAGGACCGCGACTTGATACGCGACGCTTCTCCCAGCGCGAACGGGTCATACAAGGCTACACTGGCAATTCACGACAGTGAAAATACACGAAATGTTTTATAGTGATTAAATATCGAACACTTACAACACAGTATATTTATAGTATCATATCCGTACTGAGATAAATGTAAACACACTCGCACTTGCGTAAAGAACGTCGTCGTGTGTCAGCACACGATGATGATTTATACATTGAGGCGTACCCGGACATTATGTAAGCGATCCCTTCACTGGTGCAATGACGAATATATGATGCGTAATATCGTATCAGTATGATGTATATCACTCCTTCGTCTTATCTGTATGATACACACTAGTTTTGCGAAGTTCACTGTGCTTACAATATTATCACTTATAATCCTGGGTAGAATTTTGGACTCTGCCAGTTCGCTTTATAAAGCAATATATCATGCCATGGGACTATCATGGGCAGCATGCGCACATACCATGCGGCGTTGGGTGCCTCGTCCGACGTGGGTGCAAACGTGCCAAAATGTGCATGTGTCCATACTCTCGTAGGTGCTCGCGCACCAACATTAAAATGCGTGTGGCTTACATGTCAATCCCGCCTATTCGTGCGATCGTCAGCGCGTCATATCGTTATGCGGTGTGCAATACCCTACCACAGGTGTCCCGCTATTTTATCTTAATTCAGCTAAAAGTCTGCTAGAGAACCTGCATCAAAATTTATATGGGGGTGGCACTTATCATCAGGGATATATGTATATATGTATATAAATCGGGGTCACCCTCACCACTGGACCCCAAGGCAGATCCTAGTGGGAAGTTGGCACGTCTGTATATATACGAAATTTGGTGTGAGTGTGCATGACTTATGGAAGGGCAGCGCTCCGATGCCTTGGGTGCACGCTAGCAACAAAAGATAATCATGATCGGATGTCTTCTCACTGCTGTATTATATTCTGCAGTTAGGTTGAGGCCGGTATCGTGTTATACTTTCATACCCTAACATACTGTCATACCCGAACACATTGTCATCACCTGCCTCACAATTTCGTCTGTACCTCCTCACCCACTTGACATGCATTTCATGCTTGTATAACCTTCTGCTCGATACACCTTGTAGATCCCAACAAGAAAACGTCCCCCGTCCGAAAACTTGCACGTGCACGATTTCTGAATCATTCACCAGAACTTACCCTTGCAAGAAGTGCTCATAAAGTTGTTTTACATGTGGAGTCAGTCATTACATTTGCACATACTACACAAACATTATCAAGCATCATTTTGCGAAGCCCTCTCGAAAACGAAACACCCCCCTCCAGGACCCGCCCTTCCAATCAACATGGACTCATCTAAATATGAGAGAAGATAGTTGGTGCCCAATGAGCTGGCGGACTGGGACAATGACTGCGAGCCCCGTAATGGGACCTTCAACTCAAGCTCACGAAGTGCTTGCAGCAGTTGCATTGTACCTGCATGACCCAACATTGCAGTATCGAATTGATTTTCCAGAGAGTATCACTGCATGGAGCATGTGCCATATCACTTGCTCACATGTGCGTTACTATTGTGCATGACAGTCCGGAGAAGGCATGCGGCGGGACGAAATAGCATAGCCTCAAAACGTCAACAATGAGGATACTCAAGGCAATAGGGGCACTTGGAACATCAAGCCAAACTCACACGGGGGCAAGGGGTACCGAAGTTGGTTTTGAGAATATCCCAAAAACCAACTTCAAGGACAAAAAGGAGTGCTCGAGCAGCCTCCCAGGAGACAAGCAAAGGAACAACAACGGTAGGGGAGCTAAGGGAGATGCATAAGCAGGCTGAAGGGAGAGGCAGAAACTCAGGCGGACGATGTAGGCTGCAGAGAGGAGCTGCAGCTTAAGGAAGAGCTGCAGGCTCCAAAGCAAGAGCTGCCAACCCTGCAGGAAGAGATGGAAGAAGCAGCGAGGATGCTGGAGCAGGAGGCGACAGTGAGACAGAAAAGCACACTAAGTAGTGGAAGCAATCAAAAAGTTGAGAAAAGGACGCTTTCCAGTGGTAAGGTGGGAATACAAACCTCAGGAGACCCACACCGGACTTTGTCTCAGAAGGGGATGGTCGCAGAATGGCCGTGTCAAAAAACGCTAATATGTTTACGCGGCGGCTACTATACGCGGCGTGGTTTGTATTCCCCATCATCACTTCCTTTTTACCAATAGAATAACTTCAATTAGCAGTAGGATAACTAAAAAAATCAAAGTGATGATGGGGAGGACGAACCGGGCACGTGAGATGGACAGGATATGGTACCATACTATGTGAACATGGTAATCATAGAAGGGCAAGAGCCCCGAGGCACGAGGTGTGTACCCAGCGGAACAAGCTAAATCAGATGTAAGGTGCTTCATACTCATAGAGGTAACCCACACAAGGGACACAAAGTGCGATAGCGCACTACAGGAGAAGCACAACTGATATGCACCATTAGTCGAGCTCCTGTGGGATGAAGGGTGTGCGGCGACACGACATATCATCGCTGTATGGGACACATGAACTGTGCATGCGCACCATCTCCAAATTCCGAAAAGGAATGAAGGGGATTCAAGAAGCGCTGAGAGGATGTGTCCCTTGAATAAATCACAAGGAAATACATCGCATAACTATCCACAGAGTACGCAAAAAAGTCGTGACCTGTGCGGCAGTAGAGGAGTCTAAAACGAAATGAAAATAAACACCTAACCAGCATAAACACAGCTAGGGAGCCCCATGCCCTACCCCCTGTAAAAAGGGCCAATTTCTCTTTTCCTTAAACAATCTCGTTTTATCGTGTGCCGACATGCTGCGAAAGTTTGAAGCTGAAAGAGCTCGAAGCCCTCGACAAGTATGGAAAACAGGGGAAGGGGATAGGATGGTGTGGTAACAGGAGCTGGAGAGGTGAAAGAGAGTAGGAAGCGCTGTTCATTCAGATGGTAGCGAAGAGCATCCAACGGAGATGACAAAGAGGCCCCCGAATCAACAGCAATATTGGCATTGAAAAGTTCTCGGGCAAGACGCACCAAACATGCGGGGCAGCACCGCCGGCGCCAGGAGAGTTTCAATCAGCTCGCTGATTCGGAGCTCGCCCACCTTCGCCTGGCCATAACGAAACCCGCGCCCAGCAACGGGTTGCTAACTTTGGTAGCACACTGAGGAAGTGGATCTAAGGCTACGATTGGCTGCTCGGCTGCATTGGCCGCATGCCCAACAGCAGAAAACTGCAGAGCGGCGATCTGAGGTCATCGAAGTGGTGCTAATTCAAGCATATGGTTACTGACCTCCTCAAATACGAGGGCAATCGTTTTAGGGCCGCGGATATTATAGCTTGCAGCGACTCGCAAACATCCGCCATTACCCTCGGCTCCTGATTCCTGAGATCCAAGCAAAGTCCGCCACCTCCATCGTCGCCTCAAACACTCGCTCATATTTCAGAATATCGCAGGCCCGGGAATGGGCGACGCTCATGCGCGAACATCCCCAGCGCCATAGGTCGTTTGGCTGAGAGCAGCTCAACACAGCAAATGGCCAGATATGCAGCAGTTGGCCCAGGTCAGCACAAGATCAGCACAGCGCGTGATAGCATATGCAGCAGTTGGCCCAGGTCAGCACAAGATCAGCACAGCGCGTGATAGCATATGCAGCAGTTGGCCCAGGTCAGCACAAGATCAGCACAGCGCGCCAGGAGATGTCCAGGATCGGAGTCGCATATCCAGGACACCAGACGTATCTCCTCAATACTAGACGTATTGCCAGGGCACTCAATACACTAGATGCATCTCCAGGACACTAGATGCAACTCCAGCACACCAGATGCACCTCCAGCACATTAGATGCATCTCCAACACACTAGACGCATCTCCGGCACACTAGACGCAAATGTTGGTCACTCGACGTCTTTCAAGCTTGCACGTCACAGATCCTTTAACAGAAATAGCTAAGGTCAGAGGGCTCCCTAGACCGTCCTCGTGCCTCCGTTTATTAGCACATGGCTGAACACCCCGACTGGCCTCCACAAAGCAGGCAGATGGGGGACGATAACGATGATACCCAGACTGAACGCCACGTGGCAAGCTTGGCGGGCCCTCGGACACTCAGAGGGCTCCAAGGACGTTAAAATGCAGCGCACTTGAAGTAGAAAAGGCACAGCGAACTTGACAATGTTCTCGACCTGACCTTCTGATGTGAACGCTTGATATATGTCACCCACCTGCCATCCGGAAACAGAACTAAGATCACCAAGCCTCTTCCGACCGAATTGACCTTAGCCGCACCAAAACGCTGTGTGTGCCACTAAACCATGCATCAAGTCAGAGGCGTTGATAAAAAAGCACAGCAGGATCCCATAGGTGGAAAAGAAGTCGCTCGGCAGGCCCCTCGAAATCTGAACAAGCGGGAGCTGCACGGAAGTGGAGCAGGAGGGGACAGATCCTCCAGTGAGATTCTGATCATCCTCGAAAACACCCTGTCATAGCGAAAATAGAAGCCTGTGAAGGTGCACCGGGCCCAGGTTTTAGAAACACGTGCTAGTGAGCCTCCGCATCTGCCTGGTTGTAACGTGATCTTATCTACACTGGGTGCACATGAGTGATCGTCAAAGCATCAAATTGGAATGAATGGACGGAAAGAACAAACAAATGTCTCGACAAACCATGATCATGTGCGGAATGCAGGTCAGAGGCGAACCTGGACGAAGCCGGAGTTCTGCAGTTGAAGAATAGGCAGAACATCGGGAGCGGACGTGTACAGCAACCTCCAGGTTCCTGTGCAGGAAGCCAAAGAGCTGACGGAGCAGTTCTCTGGTCTCTTCGATCCCTTCCGATCTTGCCACGCTCTCCAGGATTGGGAGAACACGCGCCCACGGGGCTTCGCTTTTGATCTGATGCTAATCCTCTCAGGGACAGGGGGAGAAAATCAGCATCTGAAGACAACAGCAGTCGAGTTGCTTTCATTTGACCTTGGTTCGCAGAAGGCATTAGAACACGTGGTGCTCCGAAGCCCTTGTTGCCAAAGAAAACAGATAGTTTGCAAGCCGAGTGGACGACAAGTCTATGCGCCTTCGCTTATTTACGAAGATACCGAATTCAATCACTTTGGAAGCTACCCGGGAGTGTCCGCTAATCAAGCTTGCGCATCGTAGGGCAATGGGAAACACAAATATGCCCGTGGGCCGAGAGTAACCTAGTGCCAGTCTTTCATCTTGCAAGCGTTTCACCAGTGGCAAGTTGACGTGAGAAAGCAACCGCCCGTTAGCTCAGTGATGCATGCGGGAGGCATGCGCCCACTAGCTTAGCAGTGGGTGCTGGAGACAAGCACCTGCAAGCTCATCGACGTCGATGTTCCCTCCGAAAGCTTCCACTGCCAACTGCATTGGCATCAGGCCAACTCAAACAGACTCAGGCACCTACACATCAATAGTACCGCAAAAATGAAGGTGAATTAATTTGCAACGCTACAGCAAGCGCCCCTCTACAGGCTCTGCGGGGATGAGCACAGTGAAGGTGATACATTTGTTGGAAATACATTAGCGCTGCCAGGCCAAATTCATCGCAGCCTCGGATGAGGATCCAAGGTGTATGTAATGCTGAGAGCGTCAGACCTGATTCTCAGCGATGGACCCACGCTGTTCTAAGGTAGCACCAGAGCCTCGGCCTGTTCCGTCGATAGCTTCCAGGAGGGCGCGCTTAGCAGCCTGATTCCCCGTCCCAGTAGCACACACCAGTTGGCTACTCAGATATCCTCAAGTCCTGCTCAAGCGAAGGGTGGTACGATGTTGTCCGAAGCACTTCTCCGAGGCATAGCGGCGTCAGCGTAGCCCTCGCATAAGCGGGTACTTGCGACTGCCTAAGCATAGCGGCGTCACCCTTACACAAGCGGAGTGTACTTGAGACGCCATATCCTAAGGCTGGTGGCACACTAAACCCTAAAGGGTGGCATACCATGATAGGAACGCAACGGTCTTTTGAGGAAAGTACCGAGAACCCTGACGAGGGACATCATGACAATCACAAACTCACCTCACGACTGGTGTCCTGCAAGTCCACCGTCGGCGATGATCTAGCGATGCAATCGCGAAGAAAGCTGCCAGTGGCGAAGAAGAACCAGCAAAACAGGCGCTGAAACTTCTCAGCTTGCTCACTTTTCTCTAGACTGATGCGAAAGCGATTGCCCATCGAAGGCTGTATGCTTTTGTGGCCACTTGTACTGAGGGTCGCAAATAAACGCGAAAGAACGACAGAGATATGCAAAAAGAGCGTTGACCGCAGCTTTTGCCACCGAGAAGAAGAAAACGGTGTGGCGCTACAATTACTCCAAAACAGTGCTTCTGGACATATCAGTTGAGTGTGCGCTAACCACACAAGGAACACTCCATATCACTGTGAAAAAATGTCAGTAAGCATACGCATGTAATCTACTTTCAATATGGCCATAGACCGACAAAGAAAAAAGTGTGCGAGGGACATAAGAACAGACGACGGTTTCTTACATAGTAGATATCCATCATACCCACAGTACTCACGAGAAGTTGCACCAACTATGGACAGATGAATAGTCTTCTTCATCGAAACCAGACTTAGACACAGCTACGAATTCGCTTAATATGCTCAGAGACACAAGGGGATGAGTGCAGGGAGAGTTCAAAGATGTGGGAGTTTGTGTGTGTACCTGGCCCCTTGTCGAGGAACATGTGCTTGATATCTCCCGAAAGTCTGGAGGTCTCCGCTGGTATCCCTGGACTTTGGAAGTATTGGTTGCACTTGAGCGTTCCACCGTTTTTGTGAAACTGGAGGGGCGCATGCGAACGCACTTTGGGGGAATCGCGCTAGATTTGTCTGCATTGCTTTGAATGGCTCGAAACAACAGCGAGCCACGCCTAATTCTCTTGAAGAATGTAAAAATATGAATGTGCGATAATTTCCAACTCTACACTACTTAGTCTAATTCAACCGAAATTTTTGTTGATAATAGCATAATACTTTTACCTTGTTTGAACAACGTGTCACACGCACGCCCATCTATCCACGCCGCACACGCACGCGCGGGTCGCGCATGGAATTTTCGGCATTTTTTTTTGAAGAAAAATGTTTTTGGACCCGATTTTGGGGCCCTACTAGGTAATCACCTTCCATCATACATTGCCCGTAGGCCCACTTTTCAAAAAATAGATAGTTCGATTTTTGGTAAGAGTGACACCATGCGTCCGGCGTGCATATGTCGATGGCGTGCTTGACGCACACGCACACGTACGTATCCATATGCAGCTCCATAATAGATAGTTTGAAACACATACAAGGTATAATATTCTGTATATCCGTGTTTTCGTAACTATCGCTGTAAGCAAAAATATGAGGTTGTAACGTGTGATATGTCTTAGTAAAAGATATAACATATGAGAGTAAGAGAGTCTAAGTAGCTTATGCTACGTGAGCTATGAACGGCGGCTGTACGAGTACGGCTACGGTGATGCTCGAGTACTCTAACACGTGGCTCGCGGTCTCCGCTATCGCCGTTACTCGCGGTCTCGAGCCGAATAATGCAGTCATCTATTACATGCATCGAGGAATGTCATACAAGGGGCAGTCACGGTTCTATACGAACTTGATATGTGGCGCGGTTGTTATTGAACTTTAACAGCACGCGCAAGAGTTTGGTGGGTATGAGTGCAGCAGGCTGGTGACCAGAAGTGCTTGCTCGAGCCCAATGCTCCTCGTACACTCTAGTGCTCTCACGCATCGCATGCGTTACCACCATCGGGTTGTGAACCCGAGAGCACTAGGTGAACTTCCCGCATCGGCTAGACGAATATAGCCATTGATGCTCGCATGTTGTTCAGTGCATGCTTGATCATGAGAAACCCGAAATATACTAGCTATATGAAGGTGGGAAAGAAGGCGGTACGACAGCTGCCACAGAGTGGCAGGCAGCTGAAGGACAAGGCGTGCGGATAATATTACCAAGTGAGGGCCGGCGGCTTGCGCCGCCAAGTTATTACGAAGGGAAGATTGTCTGAGAGTCAGGCGCAGGTCGCAGTGTCATCGTCATAACGCGTGACACCGCGACCGCGACACTGCGATGCTAAAGGTGAGTGCTACGAGGAGTCACTAATACTAGATACTACTATAGGGTACCTAATATCGTACTCTCCATGACACTACCTGACTACGAAGTGGTCACTCGCCTAGGCACTACCAATGTAATGCAGCACGAGGGCATACACGACGGTTTGCATGCTAGATATATATTTCTAGGGCACTACCGATTTATGTGCTAATTACATGCCTCTTAAGGCACTACCCTTTAACGTGCTTCTAAGCACTACCTACAAACGAGATCACAACGAGTCATCGAAGAGCAGATTTTGAAGATGTCGATGAAGTTACAATTTCAGGTCCCTCGAAGATCATCACACGCCATGGGGACGTGGAGAAGGGTCAAAACTGAAAATAGGCCTTGGCAGATCGCGTCAAGCAAGATGGCTGTAAAATGTCGACGATGCCGATACAAAACGCCTCGAATTTTCTGAAAATTGAAGCCGTTGATGAACAGCGTTTGAGGGGGTTGCTGTTTAGGTTGATGTCGAGGAATTCCAACTTCCAGAGGGGTAGGGAGGAGAGAAGGGTCGACGAACGCGATCCGGCTGTAAATCTGGCCAGAAAATCTGCCAAATGGCTGATTAGTAAAGATTGGCGTAAAGGTCAAAGTTCTTGAAGTAAAGATGCCCGGTCGACGGGTTGCTACTTCCCAGAAGTCCATTGTCCAACATAAAAATACGGCTGCCTCTAAAAACCTCGAAGGTGGCAAAATCGACAGTCGATGGCGAATAGGGTTGGCACTACCAATTTTCAGGATCTGAAGTAGGGGGGCGATCAGAAAACAGGCAGAGAGCGGACAGCGCGGCTGGATTCAACGAACTCGGAGTTGATGCTGCGTGATAAGCCAGGGATGCGGCTGAAATTTGAGTGCCAAAAGTGGGGTCACAACTCCCACTTAAGGCTAATAAATTCCGGGGAGACCAAATCCCGAAATAACTGTGACTACTGGGGTCACCACTCCCCAGAAGTCGTTGTAAGAGGTCGCAGCGGCCGAAATGGGCAAGAGAACGCGAGGAGCCATGTCGGCTGTAAAATTAAGCTAGGGAAAAGCGGGAATCCCAAGATCTGCTGATCAGAAATCTGAAACAAACAGAGGAAACGTAAGCGAGGCCCATAACCTCATGAGAAACCCGAAATATACTAGCTATATGAAGGTGGGAAAGAAGGCGGTACGACAGCTGCCACAGAGTGGCAGGCAGCTGAAGGACAAGGCGTGCGGATAATATTACCAAGTGAGGGCTGGCGGCTTGCGCCGCCAAGTTATTACGAAGGGAAGATTGTCTGAGAGTCAGGCGCAGGTCGTAGTGTCATCGTCATAACGCGTGACACCGCGACCGCGACACTGCGATGCTAAAGGTGAGTGCTACGAGGAGTCACTAATACTAGATACTACTATAGGGTACCTAATATCATACTCTCCATGACTTGAAGCGAAGACGCGTCTTATCAGAACACTTCAGTTCTTCAAGACTTGTCTTGCTTCGCCATCCCTATGCCATATACTTGGCCTCTCGATGACAGATGTCACTCACCTTCGGTGGATGACAGACATTCTGGTTGTACATGTCATAGTCGACCGTACTGACAATACTTGACGATTGTATGTCATTATGACACATGACATGGCATGACATGAAAGGTATGACATGTATGACATATATGTCATCGGTCATATCCCTGACAGATCTCTCCTCTTGGAAGTGTTGTGACCTCACAATATAGGGTACGGCATGTAGCACGGCTAGGTGGACGGGCTTGCACTATAAATTGCATAATCAATGAAAATGGCATTAAGAAGTCGCAAGAAGTTTCAAGAACATGTTAGAAGTTATAAGAAATCACCCGAATGCAATATTTTGCATTTTCGATAATTATTGTGGCCACAGGGTTGCTATACAAGTCGCAGATGGGCCGCGGAGCAGGATATGCATGTCTCGTGGGCGCGTGAGATATGCAAATGATACGGTGAAGTTATTAGAAGTTGTGAGAAGTATCTAGAAGTTATTACTAGGCATCGAGCAGTGATATTTCACATCGGGACATATTCACGGGGTGCTGGGGAGCTAATTTCGTCTGTAAACTGACTGCAAAACAGAAAATGCATGTCTCGTGGGCGCGTGAGATATGCAAATGATACGGTGAAGTTATTAGAAGTTGTGAGATGTATCTAGAAGTTATTACTAGGCATCGAGAAGTGATATTTCACATCGGGTCACATTCACGGGGCGTTGGGGAGCTAATTTCGTCTGTAAACTGACTGCGACAACAGAAAATGCATGTCTCGTGGGCGCGTGAGATATGCAAATGATACGGTGAAGTTATTAGAAGTTGTGAGAAGTATCTAGAAGTTATTACTAGGCATCGAGAAGTGATATTTCACATCGGGTCACATTCACGGGGCGTTGGGGAGCTAATTTCGTCTGTAAACTGACTGCAAAACAGAAAATGCATGTCTCGTGGACGCGTGAGATATGCAAATGATACGGTGAAGTTATTAGAAGTTGTGAGAAGTATCTAGAAGTTATTACTAGGCATCGAGAAGTGATATTTCACATCGGGTCACATTCGCAGGGCGTCGGGGAGCTAATTTCGTCTGTAAACTGACTGCAAAACAGAAAATGCATGTCTCGTGGGCGCGTGAGATATGCAAATGATACGGTGAAGTTATTAGAAGTTGTGAGAAGTATCTAGAAGTTATTACTAGGCATCGAGAAGTGATATTTCACATCGGGTCACATTCACGGGGCGTTGGGGGGCTAATTTCGTCTGTAAACTGACCGCAACAACAGAAAATGCATGTCTCGTGGG
>LGRX02012887.1:0-10753 GCA_001247695.2 Cymbomonas tetramitiformis
GTAAGGCGCTGTGAAATAATGCTATATTCAATCGAGAGGCGTCTCGGGTAAGGCGCTGTGAAATATTGGCATATTGAATGGAGGTGCGTCTCGGGTGGAGCGGTGTGAAATATTCACACATTGAATCGAGGTGCGCTATCACATATTTTTGAGAGGCACAAAGGTCTTGGGGCATAAAGATCGATTGGTTGTAATAAATCAATACATTGAATAAAGCGATCCAAATGTAATGTCTTCATTCCCTAATAGTGATTCTTCTAGAATAATTGGAATGAGGAGGGCGCACAGCACCAATTTCTTGAACATGTTGAGCCAAGGCATCACGACGATCTCCACGATAATTGCGAGCAATGATCAACTCCTCAGTTGCACTCAAGTCACTACGCCCATTATCTGCTGCGGGAGAAGAAGGATCAAGGATATCACTCGTGGTCCAAATCCTCGATTCGGGTAGGTCATCATGCTCATGTGCGCCGTTTGTAGACCAAGTTGACGGTGTACGCAAAGGAGAGTCAAGTTCTTCCTCGGACACGGTTGAAGTGTCAATGCAATAATTATGCAAGCTACAACAAGCAAGGAACAAGGCCACCGCACGGCCAGGCGTTTCTCGAGGAGCATTGTGCGACTTGTCACCAGCCTCCTTTTTTGTTCCCAACAAGCTGCAAATTAGAGGACGGTGCAAGACACCAAATCTTTGAAACATGATGCCAAAAGTACATTCGATATTGTTTCTGGTGACAGATTGGTAATAATTGAAATCATCTTGGAACTTTGGGAGCATCTTACCCGGATATGGTGTAATGATGGAGTCTGGAGCAATTCCTTTGTAGGCCTCATCCCCCATCACATAGAATGGCAGTGGCAACTTTCCAGCAATAAGCTTCTTACCAAAACTAGTCATTGCAATGGCGAGGGAATCATTGGTGTTACCCTTCGCTGGCAAGGAAACATAGATCACACGCCGTTGCCCATCACAAATAACTTGAGCATTCAAACTATGGAATCCTTTACGGTTGTAAAAAGAGCGGGCATCCACATGTTCTCTTTTGATCGGAGCTCGAATCTCAATAGCAACTCCATCCACAGCACCAACACAATTATGCATAGTGCCATTCGACCTTTTAAGCATCCCCTTGGCCAGCTCTTGTAAGGCCACTGGGTCGTCCATAGGAAAGACAATGGGACAAACTTTGGGAATAGCATAAACACATTCCCAAAGCATGGCATAAAATTGGTAAACTGAAATCCCATGCATGTCGATGATGTCATATAAATGGCCTCCAGCCAAATAGCGCAAGGTGACGGATAACTGTAGATGTCTGTAATTGGGAATGCGTTTGCGAGAAATTGCTCTACGCCTACTAGGCTTATCCCCAAAAGAAGATGAAAGTTTTTGAACAAGGTTTTCAAATGCTTCCTTCGACATCTTGTATCTACGGCGGAAGTCTTTTTCTGTTAAGGAGGCTAACCTATCGTCCCAATTCATGTATTCTCTTTTCTTTACTGCTGCCCTGGTTTTTTTGCCTCCCCACATTTTTAGTGTTGTGGTGTCACTTGGTGCTGGTTCAAGGTGGCCAGCAGATCGTCCAGTATATCGGCGATAAACACTCGCCAACACGAAGAAGTTCATGCTGGAACTCTTGCCCACTCCACGTGTAGGAGGACGAAGTGCCTGCAATAAAAGGAAACATAAATACACAAGAGACGAAATGTTAGCACACTATAAATCATGGTCACGATATACGAGTGTGACGAAAGGTGTTGATGATATTGGAACTAAATAAAGTTGTGGGAGTTATTGCTAGAAGTATGATTGTAAGAGGTGTTATAACATAACAACATATGTTACAATATGATGGTATCGGGGTACAGTGACTATAACATATGTGAAATATGAGAGGAAAGTATGCTATTCATTATTATTATCAATAAAGGTTTGGGTTGAAACTTGAAAGGGGGGGGTGTCACCGATAGGTGGGACCCTAACCAGCTTCCAAGGTGTCCAAACACCATATTGTTGAAATAAAGGTGCATATCGTGAAGAAAGGTGCATATGAGTGCATATGATGTGTTCAAGAGTGGGTTGTATGCTTATGGCAGCTATTGATAACTTATGACAAGTAAGGAATGATAAGTATGCATAAAAAGTGAAGCAAGCATGCAAAGTGAACACAAGATTGTTTCGGATACTTAAAATATAAAAAAAGGAAACTATGGCATTGGTAGAAAGGTGCAATGTTCCTATGCTATTGCTGCTGGCACACCGGTCCATGCGTGTTCAAGGCTAGCCTTGTTGGCATACACCCCCCAGCACCACCTGTGTGCATCACCGGTGAGGAGGACCTCGCTGCACGCATGCCGAAAACGCGCGTTAAAAAAGAATATGTCCTCATCGTGTATGTGGAAGCCGCATCTGTGTGAAGCTTGGCACCAATCACCTCCTGTGATCGTGCCAAGAGGGTTCCCTTGGCGGTCGAAAGCGATCTCTTCGATGCTTTTAAGGTTAGTCATGGTGTCTTCCAAGTCAAACTTATCCTTATGGATCTTTGCCCAAAAATCGCAAGTGACATAACTTTGCAACAAGGGGTACCCTTTATAAAAAGGGATCTGTGCATCTTGCGCAGCAGCCCTTTCTTTCGCGAACGCGCTAGCGAGAAAAGGGACATGCGATAAGGGTTCGAAGATCTCCGTGCGCAAGCGTCGCATTTGGCCTAGCCAAGAAGTGTACGCTGGCGTGAACTCGCCAAAAGGATGCGCAGCAGAAGGGAAGGCGAGAATATGCTTAGGGTTGGGTCGATAATACCCCCACTTGGGCCAAGGAGAGTCGAGAGGCTCTTGATACCTGTGTGACATTCGTGGTGAGGATGAAGGTGAAGAGGGCGAGACATCGAAATATTTTAAGCATCACGCCCGAGAAGGAGAGGGCAAACCTGTAGCGTGGCCCAAGGGTGTAAGTTATTTCTGATTGGAAGCCTTGGTCCGGGCCTCTGGCGAGCTCATTATGGGCGGAGGCTCCCCAAGTCATACACGCAATCACGCGATTGCGTTCGCGACGAGTCGTGAGTTGGGGGACAGAATAACGTCCACACAGCGGCTTCATGGAGCCATAGTCCAAGAAGAGATCACATGCGGCCTTGTCGTCACGATAATATTCCGACAAAACCGCACCCACTTTCCCTGGCTGATCAAAATATGGCACTTCCCCTCTTTCAAGATCGCCCTTGCGAATAGTTGGCCACGCACTAGGGCAAGTCATGGCACTATCATAAGGGACCGCGATCTTGTTCCAAACAGCAGTCGAGCCCTTCATTACAGCGTTGATATCTAAAGGCATCGTAGTGGACCGGATGATAGCGACTTACCCGAAGCTGAAACTGGCGGCTGAAAATACGAAATACACTTCCCGTCAACTCAGCGAAAAAAAAAACACCTGCCACGCAGTCCCCTTGCCTTCAGAAAACAAGCCGCCTGATGTTGACCTTGTGTTTAAACGGGAATCAATTGCTAACGATGACACGATGGACGCCACGTAGACGGTGAATGTCGGTCGCGATGTCGGTTTTCCCCAAAAATTCCATCGTTAGTCCTGGTCACGCGACAGCGACATCCGACACGACACGACGACATGCCGACATCGCGACAAAGTTCCCAAACCAGGACTAACGACGGGCCTCAGTAACTTGCATGAAATTGACAGTAGGTGCGACAGTAGCAGTAGTTGCGACAGTAGCAGTAGTTGCGACAGTAGCAGTAGTTGCGACAGTAGCTATAGGGGTTATGGCAGTAGTTCGACAGTATATCGAGGTGCGCAGGCGGTGCGCGGGCGGTGCGCGGGCGGTGTGGGGGCGGTGCGCGTGCGGTGCGCGGTGAAATGTAATAATGCAGTGAGATGCAATAATGCGGTGAGATGACATTTTCGACATGAGGTAGTTGTCAAGGCACTGCCTGTCTTGACAATGCGCGATGGAGGCAGAGTTGTCGCAGCGGTACAGGCGCCTCGGTGGCCCCCCCGGAGAGCCGGGGGGGTCGCCGGGGCGCAGGCGAGGCAGGGGAGCTGATCTGGGACACGTCATTAGCATTTATGCTCCTCAGGATATTTTTCATATAAATATTTTGAATATTTTTGATATAAATATTTTAAAATATTTCTGAATATTTTTATATTTTTATATTTTACTTTTTTCAAGTATAAATTTAAATAAGCGGCGACTTGACAAGAACCCTTGTCCGCAGACGTGTCATCCGAGGTGGACCAACAAGAGTACTCCATTTTTAGCAACGCAAGACCAGAAGAACAGTTACTCACCCTGAACGACTGTTGAAACGACAGTAGCTACTGTCTATGACAGTATCTACTGACGAAATTAGCTACTGTCATCTACAGTAGCTACTGTCATTCTCGTGCAAGTTACTGACCCCATAACTACTGGTTTTTTCGACCAGGTCTACTGTCACAGTAGCTCTGGACTACTGTCATACCTACTGTCGAACCTACTGTCATGACAGTAGCTACTGACAACACTGGTTGTGACCTGTCCATAACGGTACCCCGCTGCAGGGGAAAATCGACGAGACGTGCAAACGGGGGAAACCCGGTAACAGTGGGTGACGTGGCACTGAATTTCCCCTGAATTTCCCCTGGGGACTTGACTTTTTCGCCTACTGTGACAGTGTCGCTGTGACACACGACAGTAGACTGTGGCATTTACCTCACAAACGGGCAGATTCTCTTATTACTCTCGTCCACAGAGTTTAGATTCGGCCACCCGCGATTCGATTCGAGGGCTGCGTTACTTGATGACTGTGATGCTCTGGTCTTTCTCGTCAAAACCCAGAATATAGACGTTAAGACCAGTGATGTCATTAGAGTGTTTCCAGCAAGTTTTGAACAGTGTTCTGAACACCAAATCCAACAGGGTCATCATCCACGCTGGAATCGTGACGGACACGTCAACGTGACGTCACCTCTCGCGTGTTCAGAACAGTGTTCAGAACAGAAATTTCTGATCACCTAACACTGACGAGGTGATCGGAAACTTTCGTTCTGAACACTGTTCTGAACACGCTCCGGCGAGGAATTATGACACAGGTTCGCGAATTTTATTATGACACAGTTTTCGATGTACACGCGAGCGATTTTTGTACAGGCAAGCGATTTCTGTCATTTGTTGTCCATGTCATCCTGTTCGATTTGGTGTTCAGAACACTGTTCAAACTCCTTGCTGGAAACTCTCTATTATATAATGGTCGACATTATATTGGGGACCATTATATCACGACATGATATCGTGTTGGACATGATATCATGTCACCTCCCGAAAACCATTATATTGGTCACACGATATTGGGTTGCGATCTAATGGTCCCACATTAGATCGCAACCCAATATCGTGTGGCCTTATATAATGTTCAATCTAATGTGCGTGACATTATATCATGTTCAATATACTGTTGAAACATCGGTTCAATACCATTATTTCTCGCAGTCCAACCTGAAGCGCACGTGCACGGTGCAGCGACAAGCACGCAACCGCTAGTATCCCTAGCTTGTATACAACCTTTCTACACGAGACATTTTCGACTGCCGCCGACTAAGTGTTTCAAATGTTTCGCTTTTGCGCGCGTACCCAGTTTACCAGATGCTTTCTCGAGTGGCCATTCTTGTTGAAGTCGGGAAAACGAAATGCTCTCTCGGCGGTGGTACCGGTTGGATCACAACGTCGTCACTGTTTCACTCCATCACTCAGTTCCATCAACCGCACAGAAGAACCTGAGTTTTCTTCGCATTACAAGTTCTTTGGGGGAGCGTTTGTCGCGCTTGCCTTGTCCCCAGCATGGGCTGTTTGTCAAGGATCGGACATTGATGATGAAGAGCTCTTGGCTTTGCTGGCGAGTGAGGCAGATCCTTGCACCCCATCTCAACACGTTTCGGCCCCAAGCTCCGTGCTCTCCTCGCGACAATCTAGCACCAGAATACACGCATATATTGGGGTATCACCGATCACTTTGCGATCAGCGTACGGCGTATGGGGTTGGTGGAAGGAGTCTGTGAAGTTGTTTCCTAATGTGGTACCCGTCGCACGTAGCATGCTCGGCATTCCAGGTTCACAGATCGAGTGCGAGAGAATCTTCAGTATCGCAGGCTTGATCGTGGGAATCCGCCCTAAGCGGTTGTCACCTGAATGTTTGGATGGCATTGTAAACATCTACAAGAACTACCCCGACGATGCAACCCATGACCTCTCACTGCTGAAGGAAGCCGAGGAGGAGTTGAACCCTGCAGCTAGTGGCAAATGATATGGATTCCCTGAGAAAGTTTTGGATGAGTTGCGCAAAGCTGAGCTGCTTGATGACACTGATGAGTAGGAAGCTTTCCACGCTCTCCAATCTTGCAGTAGCCTTGCATAGAGTTCCCTAAAATTGAGCTGCTTGATAGCAGTAATCAGTAGGACGACATTCGGTGCCAACTACCAAGCCTCGCAGCGCAGACGAACAATATTTTATTTTATTTGTAATGTTGATGCTAGAAATTTGTAAACTAATGTTCAAATTAATGCTTAAACTAATGTAGATAAGCATTATATTAGCCATTATATAATGTGACACTATATCATGTTTAATATAATGTCGGTCACCTTATATTAGACACAATATAGTGTCGGCAATACCCTGTTCAATACCCTGCTATTGTTACTGTCACCTAGGTCAAACTAATGCTAATGCTCATGTCGACATTATATCCAATATAATGTCATCACTGGTTAAGACGATCTACCTTTTTCTTACGGACCTCGGCAGCGGACAGCTCAACTGTGTATTTCGCTCCCAACTGGCTCATGATACCGATATATTTATGGTCTAAGAGTTGAATACAGACCTCTGCTCCTTATGATTTGGAACCGGACCAAATTACCTTACTTACCTTACCTTACCTTACCTTACCTTACCTTACTTAATCAGCAAAGCGCGAATCCCAACGGGCGACACAGACGAACTTCCGATCTCACGATCGCCAGACGCTAACGATGACAGTGCCACTGCAGTCGCGTACATTTATCGCGACGCCACCCTCGCGTTATGGCATGGCATGTTGGGATGCAAAAAGCGAAGCACTGTCGCGCATATGATCCTACGGTCAGGTGGCCTAGTGGAGATCTCCTTTTGAGATCGATCCGCCTAGTATCTGTATAAAGCATTGCGTTTTGCGTTTGAGTTGTATAATTACTGCCGACGACGGTAAATACCTCGAATTATCGCTATCGAGTATCGTTTTGGCTTTTGGGCAAAGCTCTGAAAATTGTGTAGCGATGGGCGTGTGATGTAAGCTGTGCAGATCTTGCGGCCTCAAATTTACGAAACCTAGGAATATTTATTTTTGCAATTGACCCTTGGCGTTTTGTCTGTCCACGTTTTACTTGGTGAATCCGGCGAAGTCTCTGAATCGGCTGCGATGAAGACACACATTTATCATCGCACGCTCACATTCGTCTGAAATCGTTCATACAACTTGAACTCAAAGATAGAAGTTTGGATATAACGACGCGACGGAAAGGGGGCAAAAACTAGTTTTGTTAGCAAAGTCATCATTGGTCGAAATATTAGTAGTGGTATACTTTGCATTTACATTACGGTTTTATATACTGAAGTTGCTATCGCCATAGTATCGCGATTATATAGCTACAACTATATGTATTTATAGGTAGTATTTATACTGTTATTAGTATTAGTTATATATACAATCGATATCGCATATCATTATCTTCTATTTATTTATTTGATCTTTAGTTTAATAATTTACCATACTTTTTGAAAAGGGTATTGGGGAAAAGTCTTTAGATTGTCACCCTCTTTGAAAAATCCGGTTTTTTAATGTCACGCTTTTGTGTATACATTTTCAATACCTCACCTTTAAGAGAATCGACGATTAGAGATTAGAGACCAGCCAGCGTTTTTTACGATGACCCTGAGCCTTTTCAAATCGTTAAGAGAATGGGTCCAAATAAGAGAACGGGAGCTGGCTAGATGAGGAAATATGGTTGGGAAACCATGTTAAACCATGTATTAAATATGGTATGGTCGCAAATAAGGAACAAACCTGGCTATCGCTGACCTTATTGGATCGCGCTTCGTTAAGCGCCGCTGGCGTGTTGGGGGGGGGTTCACTTTTTTCCGATGAGGCTGGCTGACCGCATATCCCTGTTCTCTTAAATATGCAGTATTACTGTATGCTCATGTATGCTCATGTATGCTCATGTATGCTCATGTATGCTCATGCATGCTCACGTAGTCGGGTCATTTTGCAAGATTGATAGGCATTTGCCGAGCTACGCCTATGCCTGTGACCACGCCTTGCCCGTCGCAACACGTACACGCACGTTATCAACGTTGTAACCACATTGTGTCGCACCTTGTACACCTGTTTGAAGGTGTTTTAGATGCTTACGCATGCTCGTGTATGCTCATGCATACTCATGTTAGCTCATGTAAGCGGGTCTCGCAGCAAGATTAGAAGCAGCCATGGCCGGGTGAGTGGAGGGGTGGCTGAATCTGAGCGGTGGGGAGGGAAGTCGAAGAGTTAAGGGGGTTTTGGAGACGTTGAGGAAAGGTGGCCAAGGTGGGCGGGGAGAGGGGTGGCAGGAGGGGAGGGGACGGCCATTGAGATGTTGTTCATGGACATCGTAGTGGGTTGGCCCGGAAGTGTTCATGATGCACGTGTGTTTCGCAATTGCGAGCTTGCCGCACGTGGTTATGGAGGAGACCTATTCCCTATTTGGACACCGTGCCGGTTCTCTTGTGGCATGCGAGTTCCCTATTGCATTGTTGGGGACTCCGCTTACCCCTTGTCAGTGCCTTGGCTTATTATGGTACCCCACAAGGACAATGGGAGGTTGACGAAACATCAACTATTCTATAATTATGTGCATAGTGCTACACGTATGGTCATGGAGAGGGCCTTTGGGCGGCTTAATTAAGTGTCGGTGGACAATCCTTAAGGATCGGTGTGACACTCGTGGGCCCAACTTTTTCGCCTACATGGCCGACATGATCACCGCGTGCGTTGTGCTACACAACTTCGTTCAAAGACGACACCCCGAGTTCCACGAGTTCGCCCATTCCCGCGACGAAGGGTGCCGCATGCCCAACCCGCCCGCGGCCGTGGTCACCGTGACTCCTAAAACAGTACGGGAACGTTACGTGCACTACGTGAACCACAACAGGAAGTGCCTCAAGTACAGGAAGTCCAAGCAAGCTATGTTCAGCATCAGCAGAGTACTCCGAGCTAACACGGCAGCATAACTTGGACATCACTAGGAAGCAAAAAAACAAATAAGGATAAGCAAATAGTCTAGTAACCGTAAACACTTAGCAAGATTGAATTACATATATTGAATATGTGTTATTTGCTGGTGTACCTTGTTTTTTCTTTGCATGTTGTGCACACATGCATCACACCGCCATACAGTTAGCTACTTGCTTACAACTGTGTTTCGTCCGAGTGCGAACCGCTGCCCTCCACGCTGGCTGCTGCGTCTGCATCGCTGCCCTCCACATCTGCCGCGCCTGCCGTGTCCGTGCCGCGTCAAGCTGGGTGGCAGGGACCACCACGTCCGCTTCCTCGAACTGGGATTCTTCCTCGCCATGATCGGAGAACATCTCTGGGGGTCCTTCGTGATGCTCAAGGTAGTCTGGGTCGCCGGCAAGAACCAGGGCTGCCATAAACTGGCGAGTGGCCTCACCGATCGTCTTTCCCTGTTTGCCCTTGTAGTGGAACGTCTGCCCCATTTGCTAATTCTGCACATTTGCCAGCCAAGGGTGGTACTCCGATGCGTAGTATATACTATCTGTGTCAAGGATCTCCAGGTGGATGGACTTAAGACGAGGGTTGGTCTGCTCGAACTCCCACTTATAACATTGCAACCGCAGAGTTTCCACGCCACATTAACCCTCTTCCTCGTCTCCTTCTCCGCTTCCGGAGGGGAATTACTCGCAGGGCAATTCGAAGCGTGTGGCGTTTCATCGTGGGACTGGACAGACAATTCCACTTTGTCAGCACTCGACGTGCACGGCGACACAGGCTAGGCATTGGCACCGCGACTGCCCGCGCGGCGGTCCGCGTGCGGAGAAAGCGGCTACTGGGGCGCATTCTTTTGCGGTTCAAGACGTGGAGGGCGACTTCTACGCCGCTGCCTTCCAGCACACCATCGACAGCAACGACGCCGACCGCTTCGACGCGCTATGCTTCTTGGCGGGCGGCAAGCCCGTAATGCTCGAGGACCTCTCCGCCGCCTCCTTCTGTGTGGGCGACACCGTTGAGACTCACGCCATCGACGAGTATATGGGGTGATGCCAACCCGCCGACACCCGCTTCGGGGTCTGCGCGGTTGGCGGTGCCGTGAACGTCAACAACTTCCAGGTCCACGACAAGATCCTTGACGGCGCTCTGGTCGTACCGCCGCCGCCAGCACCGCCTGCCGCTCCGCAGTCGGTGATGTCCGACGAGGGCATGTACCCCGTTAGCGCGCTGCACGCTCACGAGCCGGACACGTCCTTACACATCATGTGCATCAAAGTCTTCAAAGCGCATACAATTGGCCAGACTCTCTTTGTATCCCATTGTGACGGCCTCGTTAATCAACCGCTCCACGGATGCATTGGATGGAAGAGGAGGAGGAGGAGAAGTTGTCGTTTCAGAACTGTTGAATGGAGGAGGGGGAGGAGAAGTTGTCGTTTCAGTACTGTTAGATGGAGGAGG
>LGRX02012888.1:0-17336 GCA_001247695.2 Cymbomonas tetramitiformis
GAAAGTTGGTGACACTGTCATCAACGTCGCCTGTATGGGCTGGAACAGGAATTATACACAAAAATGATTTTTCGGTGTGTCGTCGTCGTCGTCACACTTTCGTTTCGGTGCGTGGTCGCCAGGTTTTTGTGTGACATAAAACGCAGTCCGCAAAGCTCCCAGAATGAAAGTTGGTGACACTGTCGATGTCGCCTATCGATATCGTATGGGTTGGAATGGTGTCATCCGCGATGTTGATGAATTTCAAATGTAGTCTCCCTTCACGTGTTCCACAATGTGTGCCTTCACCTACAGATGAAAAATAGTGGGCGAAGTCTTAGAAAAAAAATCGGGGGGTGTGGGGGCTCCCACCTTGGAGCTATCTTGAAAAGAATATCAATTGGAGGGTGTGCAGGGCGGAGGTGGCCAGGCAAGTCTTTAAATTCTTTTTTACAGTAGTAATGGGGGGGTGTGGGGCCAGGCGAAGATTTAAAAAAACATTCATGTAATGGGGAGGTGTGGGGGGCGGAGCCACCCAATGGAGCGAGAGATCTATCTTTAAAAACAAATAAAATCATTAATGAGGGGTGTGTGTGTGGGGGGGCGGAGCCCTCTATACTTTAAAGCGAACTTAAACAACATTCGTAGTGTGGGGGGTGTGTGGGGGGCGGAGCCCCCCCACTGGGCGAAGTCTTAAAATTATATCGATAAGCAATTCAGCAACCGATACAATACCTCGATTGATACAGGAGAGCTCGGAGACGGGAGGGTCCAAAGCACCGCGCCTTCATTTGAATATTGGTCCTTGTGGGAGGCCCAAAAGGCGTTCTTGGTCCTCCCACAAGGACTGCGGGGCAGTAGCCATCGCGTGTTTCTTCTTGAAAGTCAAGTCCTTCAAGTCCTTCCAGTAAAGAAACAGAAGGAGATTCTGGGACGACTGGCGTCGCTTGGGTGTCGCTAGCTCCAGCTGAGGTGGTACCACCAGTCTTCGCGTTGTCGGCAAGCGTCAGTTCCTGATTTGCTGCGTCCAGTATGGGGAAGTAGAGGTCAGAGTCGAGCAGGAAGAAAAAATATGTACTCGATGTGCTCAGGTGTAACACTGCCCTTGGTGTACTTGACAAGTTTCATCACTCTTTCCTTAACCTTCTCGCTGTTCGCGCTGGTAACTAGCTTGCCTTCCACCTTCTCAATCGTATACAGCTTTGTGAGGAACTTGAAGATGTGGGCAGTGTACAGTAATCACTCACCGTTAAGAAAACCGTAGATTCCAGACGCCAGTTTTCTCATCGAGTTGCCCCCCCACCCGCCAGCGCCGGCGGCCTATGAGAACGCTATGGATAGTGGACCGCGATCTCGTGAGCCAACCAGCGAATTCCATAACCATCCACGTGGACACCTTCCCTAGCCAGCCCGTTTTCTTATTAAGGTGTTCATTTTCCGAGAAAATTGACCCTGAGAGCCGTGCGCAGCTTAAAGAATTAAAGCAAGATTTGGATGACGACATTATCTCTCAAACAGACTATCAGGAACTTGAAGGCAAGTTTTGTGCAAAATATAATCATGAAAAAACCATCAAATATACCATATTTGCCAATTTCCCAGCAAACCTTTCTTAATTTAAGAAATGCCTCTCCAGCTAGGCAGCCAGCGGCCATTTTCCTTATTTCAGACCATCTCATAAGTCGGAAAATCCAGCCAGCTTTTCTCATCGAGTCCCCCCCGACACGCTGGCTGTTTCCTTAACGTCGAGTTTTCTTAACGGTGAGTGATTACTGTAGGCGCTGGCGACGATGTTCGTGTCGATCTTACCGTAGAAGCTTTGTATGTTGAAGTCAGCCCCAAAGAAAGTATGCACTTGCTTCCCAAAGTTCTTGTAAATGACAGAGGTGACGACGTCTTTTCCAAGCGCGTTTATCCAGTCAGCAATGGTCCTGTAGACAGTGCCCTCCATAAGTTTGGCGTTGTCAAATTTCTCCTTCAGCGTTTTGACCTTAGAGGCCTCCCGTTCTCCACTCATATTTACGAGTGCAATCATGTGACAAATGAAAATGATCCACACCACAGCGAGTGAAGTATATAAGTTTAGCAATTTACTTTGATCTTTTGTCGCGCTAAGTTGTGCTCTGTCGAACTTTAGGTTTTGGTTCCTCGCCGAGGAGCGCGCTCCCCAGCTTCTCGAGGCATTGGTGTGCTTTCCCCAAGCTCTCCGAGTCGCAACTCAGATTGCTGGGTACTTAAATTTCATAATACATGTTCACAAACAAGGGTACCATAAAAAGTCGCGCGGCGCAAGATTTAGGGTTTAGGCGTTTGTCGTCCATAGTCAGTGAAACAAAGCAAAAGAGGGGTAAAAAATGCCTTATACTTCGTTAATATTTCAGAAACGTCTTCAAAAAACTAAAAATATTAACTATTTTGCATGAAAGACGCGCGCAAAAAACGTCAGTTAGCTCCATCGGAGTTAACGCGAAGAGTTTGATGTGCGCGAGATCGATACATATATCTGTTTCCAACAAAAACCTCCCAAATTCTGCTCAAGTATCAAAACATATTGAAAATCCCAATGTCATTTTGTTCATCGATATGCGCATGCGGGGGGGCTATATCTGTCGAGATGCGCTATATACCAAAAGTTAAGGTCGCGATACATCCACATTGATTTCCAAACATCTAATGATCCCCTCAGCCAGACCACATGCCCCACACGAGCCTACGAAGTAAAAGAAATTGGTAACGCCCGCCGTAAAATTTGCTCTAACTAACCAGAACATTCCACCACCATTTACAACCACCAAACGCGTTCTAGCGATGAATATCACCGTTTGCACGCATAGACGACACCTGTTGGAAACACTGCGCCGACAGTGGGAAACGCTCGCGACGGAAAACGAACGGATCAAGCTAAACTGTGATAGCACAAATAAATACCCTGAGTCCGTGTGACACTAGCTGACCGCCGAGGATGATCTACCGGAGATGACACGTGACTGTATGACTAGTCGCCGTGACATTTCCAGCACACCACCTCATCAGAGGTGGACAGCTTGTGAAACTAGACACCACCCTAGCTACTAGTAGAGTTACATCTAACGAGAATGTTATTCTAGTTAGCTAGCAACATCACAAGTGTTAAGTGAAAAGGCTCAAGTGATAAAAAATAATCTAAGATGCTTTGTAGGCCGCACGTTTCTAATTTTCAATCATAGGTTACAATTTCAGCTAATGGTCAGCCGCGCTAGGCTCTCCTGACGGTCTGCATGCCGAAAACAACACGTTTTCATAGAAGTCCTACCGGTCGGCTCAACGAGTAATAAGTGCACGTAATAGGATCCCTGTCCGTGATTGTGCTCAGGTGTCTCGTTCTCCGCAAATGATCAGCAACTAAAATAATCGGACGTGCCAAGAAAACATTTCAACTACAGCAAGTGGTAAAAAAGAAATAATCCAACGCCCTGCCTGTCTGTTTAAAATGACTTGATCATCGTAATAATAAGAATCGTCGCCGCCCCCATAGTAATCGTAAGATTCGTCGTAATAAGCACCACCTGTTGAGTCGCCCTCGTACTTGTCGGCTTCCCAAGCTGCCCATTCTGCTGGGGTGTAGGAATCATCGTCGACCTCGTCATCCAGCTCTGCTCCAGAAAGCAACTCTCCAGAGTCGTGAACAATGGAATGATCTATAACCGAAAGGTCTGCTTGCGGTAAAAAGTCATCCCCAAGTGGGGGTTCCAAAACTCCGCCATAGGGCTCCCCATAGAAACCCGTGTCCACAGGGGGCTCCTGTTCCGACTCGTACGGCACGTCGGAGTACTGAACTCCATAATCCTCGTCCTCGTCGTCGCTGGATTCATCGTAGTACCCAACCGGGTACTCCGACTCATCCTCACTGTCACTACGACAAAAATCTGTCTCCTCTCGCTGACCAGAAGCCAAGAACGCCGGCGGAGGATCCACAGCTGTGTAATAATGATGCTCGGTTCGCACAGGAGGGGCCTGTGGAACGAGTCTGCGTGCATCTGAAGGAAATGGCACGGGTCGCGTGGTAGAAACTTGAGAACAAATAGATCGGGTCGACGGAATAGCGGGCTCATCTCCAACAGCCTTGTCGACCAGCAAAATTCCCGAAACCACCGAAGAATCAGACACAGTCGATGGGGCAAAAGCACCACCAACCCCAGTGCAAGAGTCGCAAATAGAAACGTGCAACGACACTGGACCATCGGCGGGGTTAGGCTGCGGCAAATCAACAGGCGTTCTACGGAAATGTGTGAGCAACGAGGCTGCGGAACGACACAACAAAATGAGCTGTGTGCGTTTCAGCCCTTCAACCTTCTCAAACTTCTCGTCAAAAGAATCCAAGAGAGAGAGAGAGAGAGAAGCTCCTCTTCCGACAAAATCTCAGCGGTAGCCATGGTCCCTGAAAATAATAAACGTGCGATGAAGCAAAATTGTCGGAACCACTCCGTCTAGCTGCCAAAAGTCGATACAATGTTCCAATCAAATAAACGTAAACCCTAGCTCAGCGCAAGCCGCACGATGCGGACAACGCAAGAAGAATATACGAGCCGTATTAAAGAAAAATACCGGATACTACGTCAAACAGAATTAACACTCGAAGGTGAGTGGGTCCATAACCTGTTGGAAACACTGTGCCGACAGTGGGAAGCGCTCGCGAGGGTAAACGAACGGATGTGTAGTATGTATGACCGAGTCACTGTGACATTTCCAGCAACACCATATCAAGCATTACCAAGCATGGGTTTCGTCCGATATGGCGAGTCAAGCGGTAGATTAAAGAACTCGAAAACGGCTTCTAGGTGTTGTTGACCCACCGTAACTTTGTACCAATAGGCATCACCCTTTCAAGTTTTGTACACACATTTAACAAACCAAGAGTTACAACCTGGGCTGCGTAGCTCATACGATGCCTAAGCCACGAGGGCACAATTTGCAGGTTCAGCTGTGCAAATTCAAACTATTAACTTGAGGTTGCATTTATGTAGTTAACATAGTCAGCTGTAAGTATTATTTGCTTGTTTGTTCTTTGCCAAATGTTTTGTGCAATAGTACGTGTCGCAATATTTAAAATTCGCCGAGTCCGTAAGACATAAAGCCATTGGCCTGTAAAGCTTTTATGGTGGAGTCAATTTCACAGAACGACTTATCTTTGGCATTATGTACATCGGTTTATAAAATGCATTGCTATGTCGATGAGTCATGCCAAAAGAAATTCAAAGAGTTGATAACTTAATAACTTGATAACTTGACTTCAAGTACAAAGGATACGGATCTCATTTTCCGAGAACTTTTCTTACGAGACTTCCGAGAAGTCTTTCCATACGTATGCGATTCCGCGTCAGTTGAGGATGAGTCCGAAGACTCAGATGAGGACGGCTCAGAGGGCAACTCCGACGAGTCACCGTATATCAAAGTCTTGCTTGACACTTTTGATTTGGAGGACTTGGCTGGTCTACTTGAGTGTTTCGGTTTGGCTTGTGATGGCACAAACGTGAACTCATCGTTTTCATTTTGGGTGGATGTGCAGATAGAGCAACACACCAAGACCTTAGATCCACCCCCCTCTCGAGTCCGTTTGGATCGTGGGGGGTTGCCCCGGACTCGAAAATGTCTGTGCTCCCCGAGGAGCAAAGCGTGGGCCGCCAAATGCTAAGCGTCGAACAATGTTGAGATTTTAAGTTTATATAGTATAATGGTACTGTTCAGGTGACAAGTGAACGTCTGAATAGAAATGAAACTGTCTAAAAGCTTACGTTTCGTATACGCGGTGTACAGTATGAAGTTTGTGATGCACATAAAATAGGTTTGGTACATTCTATATATCACTGAACGAGATGTCAGGTAGGTTTATTGCAAATTGTTAACCTGATTCTGAAGGCCGAAGACGCGTCTCCATCTACACCTTTAGCGACTGTCATGGCACTAATTCCAATTACTCCATGACCCGAAATGCACAAATCTAAAGCTTCCAATCACATCTTGATTCTTCATTAATTCGATTTTGAACAGAACTTGTACAAAGCTTGTGTTTTTGTACAAAACTTGAAAGGGTTATGCCTATTTGGTACAAAGTTACGGTGGGTCAACAACACCTAAAAGCCGTTTTGGAGTTCTTTACTCTACCGCTTGACTCGCCATATCGGACGAAACCCATGCTTGGTAATGCTTGATATGGTGTCTTCTATGCGTGCAAACAGTAATATTCATTGCTAGAACGCGTTTGGTGGTTGTAAATGGTGGTGGAATGTTCTGGTTAGTTAGAGCAAATTTCACGGTGGGCGTTACCAATTTCTTTTACTTCGTAGGCTCGTGTGGGGCATGTGGTCTGGCTGAGGGGATCGTTAGATGTTTGGAAATCAATATGGATGTATTGTGACCTTAACTTTTGGTATATAGCGCATCTCGACAGATATAGCCCCCCCGCATGCGCATAACGATGAACAAAATGACATTGGGATTTTCAATATGTTTTGATACTTGAGCAGAATTTGGAAGGTTTTTGCTAGAACAGATATATGTATCGATCTCGCGCACATTTCCACTCACCATGGCCTTACCCATGATACATATGGGCCATGTTGACCGTGTGCGTGTCGTAGGATCAAATTCAGTCGCATATATGCCATACTTAACGTGCGCTTGAGAGCAAGCTAGATAAATATTCGATCGATTAAAGTCGGAGATTGGCATATAGTGTTTGCAGAGATCCGGGTGTTGAGGTAGCCATGTAGCTCCGTGACAGGCAGGCCTCTGACACCCCCAGACCCAATCCGATCAATTTAAGAACCCCCGGGTATTATAACCCACAAACCGCGCGTCGCCATATTACCATTTATAGATTTCTTGACACCTAGGAATTTTCACTGACATGACATGGTGAAATATTGATAAGTGAAAATACCATAGTCGTGAATTCCCTAACAATAGAAACCTCGAAATGTACTAGTCCGGATTACTCTCAGGACAATTGGTTGGTCCTAACTAGTAACTAGTGGAGAGTGAATTTTTTCTTAACGCTGGAGAGTGACTTTTTCGACTTTCAAGGGCAGTTCTTATGGGGGCATCCGAGAGCGAAACAATTTCACAATGGAGAGTGAATTTTTCTTATCGCTTGAGAATGACTTTTTCGACTTTCAAGGGCAGTTTTCTGGGGGCATCCGAGGGTGAAACGATTTCGCAGTGGAGAGTGAATTTTTTCTTTTCATTTCTACATTTTTTCGAGCACTTCGTACAGGAAGCCATTCCACCCACTGGACGGCTATGAGCGTACATCTCAGTGATCGATCACGTGAGGCTTGGACAAAATGCGATCGTGAATGGTATAGATATACACTCCGTGCGCGCCCATCCCCCGGGGATCGGGCCGAGCTGAATCCCACGTTAACAATCCGAGCATAATCAAACAAATATGTGAATACAAATAGCCTTCTCGCCAAGAATCATATGTGTCAACAAGTGCTAGGGAGATCAATTTTGTGGCAGCAAATGGGGAAAAGGCGCTGGCTGGGTAGCATGGTATGGGTAATTTTTGCTTTACCAATATCTTAACTTGAACGAACTGGGTGGCTAGTCCTGAATATATTGTCGACCTTCTCGAAGACAAGCCTCGGCTCGACCCAGCTCCCGTCCGAGATATGCTGCATGACTTTTCTGCACTCCATATCACACAACAATATCTCAGCTCCCTGTGCTCCAGTGTACATTTCCGGTGGGACTATGCCACGTGACTTTTCCGCACGCCATGCCACATATTATGTCTCTGACATACAATATAAGCAGTTCTCTACCTGGTTCCTGCCCAAGATCACTTGTTCAAAAGAGGTTTACCCTTTATCCCATTTGTTCGGCACATGCGCACAACGCTATACCGTGATGCGAAAGGCACCTGTGGGAGGGTTGGCACACACCTGTGTGATGGGTGACGGGTCCATCTTCTCAAAGAGCTTCATGCAGAGTTCCTTGGCTGTTCGACCCTGGTACACGCTCTTCTCTTGTGCGGGCTGAATAGCATCCTGGCATACGCCAATTGTTTCCACCCAGTCACAGGACCATTTAAGATGTGAATTATCTCTCGCTTGCACAAGTACTTACTCCGTTAAACCCCTAAGCACGCCTCCTGAACAATATAAAGTGGGCGCTCAAAAGTGCAACCACCATATGAGAGTGTGTCATGCGAGGTAAAGTGCTGCGCCTGGTCCGAAATAGGTGCAACACTACATGAGAGTGTGTCATGCGAGGTAAAGTGCTGCGCCTGATCCGAAATAGGTGCAACACTGCATGAGAGTGTGTCATGCGAGGTAAAGTGATGCACCTGGTCCGAAATAGGTGCAACACTACATGAGAGTGTGTCATGCGAGGTAAAGTGCTGCACCTGATCCGAAATAGGTGCAACACTGCATGAGAGTGTGTCATGCGAGGTAAAGTGATGCACCTGGTCCGAAATAGGTGCAACACTACATGAGAGTGTGTCATGCGAGGTAAAGTGATGCACCTGGTCCGAAATAGGTGCAACACTATGTGAGAGTGTGTCATGCGAGGTAGAGTGCTGCACCTGGTCCCAAATAGGTGCAACACTACATGAGAGTGTGTCATGCGAGGTAGAGTGCTGCACCTGGTCCCAAATAGGTGCAACACTACATGAGAGTGTGTCAAGCGAGGTAAAGTGCTGCGCCTGGTCCCAAATAGGTGCAACACTACTTGAGAGTGTGTCATGCGAGGTAAAGTGCTGCACCTGGTCCCAAATAGGTGCAACACTACATGGTGAAATGAGACAATTTCGCACGCCGCAAGAACATATGATATGATATGCGAGCTAAGTGGAGGAAGGTGAGAGCGAACGCTTACCATGGCAGGAACTTCAACACCACCTTCATCCACAACCAGTCCCTGGAATAAGCATTTGCACATCACAGCCAGCGTCAAAATATCGTCGGCCTCGACTGCAACCCCGTGTTGCAGTGGAATTACCCTGCAAAACTTTCTGCCCCTCACTTGAAAATACTACGTTCCGTCTAACTTATGCGCCATGTGGCTCATCAGATGCTGCCATATGCTTTTCCGGCCTGCAACAGCTACCACGAGGATTGAAGCAAAGTTTTCAAACAGGATGGGAGAGGCAGCGCCTGGAAGAGGCACTGCCTTTCTCCTTCCTGGAAGTAGATGCTGGAAAAAAGGAAGCTTGGAGGTGTCCAAGCAGCTCGCGCCCCGGCACGCAAGCACTTGCTGACAATAGTGCTTGGCTCGCACCGTCTCCTCGCTCACCGTACATGGGAAATGCGTCACCTGCACATGTTATGAGCCCCACTCCCGGTCGCCCCAACTTACGTGCTCGCAGTGCAGCACACTGCCTCCCGCTCTTCCCCCTTTCCACGGGGCGCGTGATCTCACGCAGCCAGGGCGCCACTGAGTTCACTGCCTCCCGCTCTTCCCCCTTTCCACGGGGCGCGTAATCTCACGCAGCCAGGGCGCCACTGAGTTCACGGAGTTCACCACGCTATTCGCTGTAAGCATACAGTGGAACCCAGAGATGCGCTGCGCAGGGCTACCCAGAGAGAGGGGCGGTTTGGAGCGATGCGACAAAATACTGTCCCTGGCATGGATGAGACATAAGGGAAACTGAGATGAGCTTCTTCTTGCAGTTTACAGGTTTCATCTTCTTGCGGCGTTCCGATCCGTGCCCGCGTTCTCAGCAGCGATAGAAAAGTCGGAGGACGGCGTGATTTCCCTGATTTCCCGTGTCGTGGCTAAGTTGAGGCTACGTGGTCGACGGATTAAGAAAGCGTGTGCAGCGCTTGTGCTCACCTCGATCAGCTCGTCTGCAGGCTTCACCCGCACCAAAAAGTAGCCGCCGGGGTCCAGCCATATGTGCCGATTGGAGAGTTCGTCGTCGAGCTGCTGCATCTTTAGCGCGAGCTTCGAGCTGGAGGTTGCCCTCCGCGTTTCCACCGGTTCGGGCGTTGGCGGCAACGCTGAGTCTGATTTGAGTCCGATGTCTGCCGATAGGTTTCATCGCCCCGGAGCGCCTCAACAACGAAGGTACCTCAAGACTCGGAGGTTTTCTGTCAGCGCACTTGGTGCTCGTGCTCGGCTAGGTCAGCGATACAACATTCGTTGGATAGTCCTTGGAGCACCAGTTCCAGTACAAGTACCAAGGACCAGAAGACAGATCACGACGGCTTGCAAATGTCTTACATGCCACAACCTTTGACTACAAGCGAATTTAGACGCAGCACCTTTTCCGCGCGTTGGGCTAGAGGGCGCTTCGCAAATTTTTCCCTTGGCACATTCATATCAGAACAAGTGCCACAGAGCGCTGCAAGCAAAGAGCAAAAGGGAACGGGTATGACACCAACTTGCACTCAATATCCGTCCCGCAAAGCATGGTGCGTTTGACGATAACAGAAGCACGATGGTGCAATCACCTCCAGCCTCATCGTAATGGCGGAGCAGGCACCGCGCGGCTACCCCGAGACTACCGTCCGGTTCGTATGGACAGTGTCGACATCGCCACTTGCGCTCACTTTCGCCTGCAGAATGAAAATTCTCACGTGAGGAAGAAAGTTTTACACGTGCGAAGGTGCGGGAGACACTCGACCCGCTTTGAAGTGCAAACAAAATGCTGACAGCTTAGCAACTATTCGATATCACTGTGGCTACACTCACCTGGTGTTGGAGCTCCGCAGCATTTTCCACGCATCAAATGCGCGCGGGCGGTGAACACGGTGTAGCCTGCAGACGCGACAAACGATGTATTTTCTTGATTTTATGCTCATAAAATCTGCAGGGGTCCAATACAAAAGCATCCCTGTCCTTACTTCTACGGTATCTGACGGCGAAACAATAGCTTGTTGCATAGCCCCGAAACGTCGCGGCTCCGACGAGCGTAGGCGAGGATGATGAAGACGAAGGCGGCTCCCGAGAAAAGGATATCTCCACCTGTGCAATTACCTGTTTCAGGATCTGAGTACGTGTTGCTTCCCGCCTCACATGCAGTGTGATGAAGGTCGTCTACATTCGGCTCAGCACAAGGTAAGGCAGATCGCGCTGGCCTGCGTAATACACAGTAGCCGCCGTGCGCATTAAGTACACTTGAGAAAATGAACAGAAATAACTGTTATTCACATAAGCTCCACAGCCTTGGGTGAGGTACACATAAATACATTTCGGTAACTTATATCTTGGATAGTTAGTGCCCGTCACAGACAGCGCAAAAGGAGGCAGCGCCGACAACAGATCGCGAGCAAGCTCCGCATCCTGCATCCTGCGTACGCTGGGCGACGCCTCTGCAACGCAGTGAGACCTCATGAGCGCTTTTTGGGGCGCTTTTTTGGACGATGGTGCCAAAAACTCAGCCGTCCCCGCGGATCAAAACCTAAGCCATTCCAACGGACATCACCCACGTAGCAGAAGAGAGTGCGCACTCGATAAAGTTCAGCGCACACTTGTCAAAAGTAGACGTGGATTCGAGAAAAGGAGTGCAAGAAGAAGCCACACCTCGGTCCACGCGCTGCATCCGTGACGTGGGACAACGCACGTCCTGCTCGGGGACCTGGATATACGATGCGACCTGTGGCAACTCTTCCTGGGATGATTTCCGTTTGGAGCAAGGAAATGGAAGAGAAAATGCGTGCCACTCGCAGATGGTGCGCCTTGGATATATGCATTTGGCAAGCCAAGGTGGGCTCAGTCGACACGCAGCGAAATTAGCACGGGGACTTTCAGGGAATGCATTCGACTGCTTCTATGGTCAAACATGCTTCCCACAGCGCTGAGTTTTGCCGAGTATTCCTCGGATGAATTTCGGGATTTTAGAGCTGTGAGACCACAGCCACAAGACAACCCATCCGCATGACGATGAGAATGAGATGATAGAGCTCTACAGTACTTATGATGCGGCACCTTACATATTGAAACACGTCGTAACACGTACACAATCGATGCTCATTAATTTAGATATTTATAGGGGGTACGTGAACGTACAGGTGGGGAAAAATCAATTTCCAAATTACTAGGTTGGTGGCCATTGAATTGAAGTAGACGTGTATTGACGATAGTTGGTATTAATCATACCCACTCATTGGTTCCAATGTATAAAAATGTATTGTACACGAGGGTGGGGGGCATATTTTCTGCATTTAGATAAGATGTTGATTATGGGTCATGTGAATTCGGCCTACATATTACGGTGATTTGGACTAATATATGATAGTTAGACTGGTTACAATTTCAAGTTCACCGGCTGAATTTTTATCATCTAATGTGGAGATTGAATATAGATGTTTAAATGAGAAATGCTATAGCTAATGCTGAACGAACTATAGGAAAGCAAAGTTAAGCAGTGTTAGTGCTGAGCAATAGTGTTAGTGAGTGTTAGTGCTGAGCAATAGTGTTAGTGTTGAGCAATTCACATATTGAGGGTTGAGCGATTCATATATGGAATGAATATAGGTTTGACACAATTGAAAAAAATGTTTGAGTTAATGATGATTTTTCAAGAGCATGGGATTGTAATATAATCATTGGGCAAACATGTGAGTAAATTGGGTGATGATGACAAAATGTGCAAGGTAGTGCAAGTAGGCATTAAAAAAAATCAAATTTACCATAGTCTATAAGGCAGAGAGTTGACTAAGTGGCAGTTTGTATAACCGAATAGACATTCTTCAATGAAAGGGATGACCAGCTGTATATCTCTTGTGTGGCGCCAGAATACCGTCATATGGACCTGCCTTAATGAGATCATTAATTGCCTGTGGAATGGTGTCCTCGGCAATGTCAAACTTGTGAAAGTGGGTAGAGAGTGTGGTGATAGCCGGTTTTCGAACCCTGATTTCCTCCAGAGCTAAGGCCTTGATGTGATCCGAAGGGAGAATTGCGTGACAGCCAGTGGCCGGTGTGCGGGGTTTCTTTCCATCCTCAAGCTTTTGTTTGTCTCCTCTGAAAAAAGGCAGAGCATTTGACTTGATGTTTTCTGCAAAATGGTTGCCAACTAGTAAGTAACTTGGGATTTGTGAGGTGTGTATATGCGTTAATTCATTGTCACACCAAAAGATGGCATAATGTTGGCCTGTGCCTAAAATGGTGTCACTAGGGGTGTTCTTGAACAGCTTTGCAGTGGCCTTGTGATAGCTATCTCGAAGGGCTCGTTTCTTCTGGATGGCAGTGAGCTTATTAAAGTCCACAATGATACCCAATGTTGGAATCTGAGATACGCCACCTGAATTGCAAAACAATGTTATGCTAAGATTAAGTGGTTAGCAAAAACAAAATTGCAAGGAATATTAGACAAGGAATAATACCTTGTTTATTGAAAACCCGAACAATTTGGTATTCAAAACCTATTGGCTTTGGATGTTCTGCAGGATTGGTGGTGTTATTCGGGTGTTGCTTTCGTAGAAGAAGTTGTTCCTTTGGATCATGGAACCTGCATAGTATGCCAGTGGTTACTATGGTTAACCGGTTACAGTTAAGCCTTTACCAGCAGTTAAGCCTTTATCAGCTCCAAGCCAGTTCTTGGAATTTATTCGCCATCTTTAACATAATTTCATGTCAACCTCAAATTTGCCAGTCAGTAGAAATCTTGTCTCTTTTCAGGTTTTCAGTTCTACACATTGCACTAGTTCTAGGCATTCACTATTGCATAGCCAGTTTCTTCCATAAATGAAAGAAGATATTAAGGAAAGGAATTTGAGCTAGGAAATAGAGATTACCTCCATGGCCCAATGCCAATATCTTGCTTTAGAGTTCTGGATAAGGTTTTTGGTGCCTTATATGACACTTCGGGCTCTTTCACGCTTCCGGGAGCCTCCCTGCGTTTCTTGTTCTTCTCAGCTGCATTAGCCTCTTTTTTCAATGGTCGACAGAAAATATGGCGCTTGGGATATTTCTCGTGAATTGGCAGGTGCAGCTTCTGTGTGACAGAACAAGGTATCGTTAAGTGTGAAAGAGAACAAGGTATCGTTAAGTGTGAAATAACAAGGTATCGTTAAGTAAGTGGTTGGTTGGTTAACATGCAACATAGATCCAAAATAAGTTAACAAATTGTGACTCTCATCACACCTATTGGTTAAAGACCCTACATGCAGGTGATTCTCAAACCAAAGTGGAAGAAGTAGCAAGGAGACCACATTTAGATAAATGAAATTGTGAATTCACCTCGTCATCACTGGGCATATCTTGTCCTAGAAGAGTCTTGTCGATGTTTATCGTATTGCCTCCAGATGAAGTATTTGATGTTATTTTTCCACTCACCAAAGAAAGTGTATCTTTTTGACGGTACCATAGATTAAGGCACGATGATGAGCACGCATACGGCATATTTAAACCCTCTGGAGCGTATGGATGCCCCTTAGATGCAGCATAGCTTATGATCGCTAGCTCCGTGAGTGGCAAGAGCCTATAGGAGGCTAATGCAAGTAGACGATGAGAAAGAGTAGCAACGGAGTTAGACATACGTGTCGAATCCTTGGTTTCTGCTATTGCAGCGACGGTCGCATTAAGGCACTCCACTATATGGCGAGGACCGAGACCTGTTCATGTAATGTATGTTAGATTGTTACATTTTCGGCAGTTATCAAAACTTGAATGGAACAACACTCGGAATCTAAAAGTTGGTTTCACCTGGAAATGAAGATTCATGAACTGTTGTGGTACCAAACAACTCCAGTAATGTAGTTCCTTCAAAGTAATCCTTGAAAGCATATTGATATTCGGGGAGTTCTTGCACAAAACCACATAACATAGCTATGTGCTCCATGGGGCTAGTAAACGGGTCCAGCCGGGTTTTCCAGACGTTTGATAGCTTGCAATCCTTTTCGTTAGTTTTGGTGTCCCAGATAGGAAGATGGTCCTCGGTGTCCCATTCAAGTACCTGCGGCACATATAGGTTAGTCGAGTATTGAATGTTAGCAAACAAATGCCATTCAGCCTTCATGTAGTGTCTTTGTGCCGCACATTGCCTCCTTATTGTCACTCTTCATGCAACTCATCAACCTCAACTATTGTGTACTCATATGCAACATTATCACACAGTCAGCTCTCAGATTCGGCGCTTAGGTTCTGGCATTAGGCTCTGAGATCTTGATTCCTAGGCTTTCGCCTAAAGTTTATTCATTTGTCTATTATAAGTATCATTGTTTTACCTAGGGTATTGATTGAGGTATTGGTTTGAACTAAGAGCATTGACTTTATTGCCAAGTAAACGTTGAGCTTATTTGTATTCAAAGCTGGCAGTAGGCATGTGAAAGTTGGGAAATATTATATGGATGTTTCAAAATCAATGCTAGATTTAAACATAGGCAGGAACTTGAGAATTGAAGTATAGGGGCTTACTTTGAGAGGTCTTTCTGCCCAGGCTTGTTCCTCCACAATTAGGTACTTTTTGGCATGCTCGACTGTGTCAGTATCATGGAAATTGAAATTTCGTACGTCGATTCGGACTGTAGCAGCATCATTGGCTCTTGTGCTAGTAAAACAGATAAACCCACTTCCATCGCTTACTGTCATACTCCATACTGGCCGTGGCTTATATTCATAGCCGTTTTCTGCATCATAAACCAAATTCACTTCAGTATGCTGCAATGTACAAGAACACAAACACAATATGCAAAGATTATAAAACATTTGCCATTGCTTACCAGCGGTATAGCCATTTGTGTGTGCCTCTTTATTATAGAAAGGATACGTCTCACTCAATGCCTTCTGGACATTATCGCTGTAGGCGATCTGACCAGAGGTACCCAGTCCAATAAGTATAAATTTGCAGTCTAGAGATACCATATCATTTGGCCGTGATTCATGCTTTCGGGCAAGTAAAATACCAATTCTCTTCCCCAAAGAAGAAACGGAGGCGATGTAGACATCTCCACCTTGTATCCACTTATTGAGTCCCTCAAAAGAGGTTGCCAAACAGGGACCACCCATATTTGTCCAGCCGTTAGGATCTCGTTGTGCACGTCTTCCCAATGCTTGAAATCCAAGTAAAGATTTGTCCGCTTTGAACAAGGTGACAATCATTAGTATGTACAACATTTGTACCAGGATTTCTGTTTTTTCCGGCATATCTGTTAGGAAATGAAAACCCCATAGCAGTAAATATTAAAAAGTCTCACCGTAGGCAAATACATCAGACAAAACCTCAATTGAAAATTAGCTAAACTGTGTTAAAATTGGTATATGTGATGAAATATCTTGGTAACCCCACTTGTATTTGTAGTGGTCCAAATAGTACAGGAGAAAACTTATGGGCCAGTTATCATACAAATAACTTGTTTTAGCAGTTTTAACACTAGGGGGCTAAGACATTTGACATTTACTTAAAAGGGGTATGGGAGCGTACCTAGTATCCACAGGAAGGCTAGTGGATCTTCCTTTATCACAGGAGGGCTTGTGAACCAACCCATACACAGGAGGTGCTTGTGGGCCATCCATACTTACTGGAAGGCTTGTGAGCCAATCTCATCCACAGAAGGGCTAGTGGGCCATCCTCATCACAGGAGAGCTAGTGTGACATCCTTTATCACAGGAAAGTCTTGTGATACAACCTCATCCACAGGTATGTCTAGTAGGCTCTCCTCATTCACAGGAGAGCTCGTGTGCCATTCTTAACCACATGAAGGGCTTGTGGGCCAACCATCACCACTAGAAGGCTAGTGGGCCATCCTCATCCACAGGAAGGGCATGTGGGCCATCCTCTACCACAGGAAAGACTAGCGGGCCATCCTCATCCACAGGAAGGGCTAGTGGGCCATCCTTTACACAGGATGGTCTTGTGAACCATTTACCCACAGGAAATGTGTGAGTCAACCTCATCCACAGGGAGGGCTAGTGGGCCATCCTCATCCACAGGAAAGGCTAGTGGGCCATCCTCAACCACAGGAAAGGCTAGTGGGCCATCCTATATCCACGGGGGATGGTCTTGTGAACCATTTTACCACCGAGGAAAGTGTGATCAACCTCATCCACGGGAAGGGCTAGTGGGCCATCCTCATCCACGGGAAGGTCTAGTGGAGCCATCCTCAACCACAGGAAAGGCTAGTGGGCCATCCTTTAACACAGGATGGTCTTGTGAACCATTTTTTACCCACAGGAAAGTGTGTGAGTCAACCTCATCCACAGGAAGGGCTAGTGGGCTATCTTCATCCACAAGAAGAGCTTGTGGGCCATCCTCATCCACAGGAAGGCTAGTGGGTTATCTTCATCCACAAGATAACTGGTGGACCTTGAAGGCATGTAAGTTGATTTGATGTTTCTTGAGAAATGTATGTATGATTACATTGATGATAAAGTGTATAAATACAGAAACTTGGTTGGATCTGGATGCGTTGGTAAAGGAATTTCTC
>LGRX02012891.1:0-33027 GCA_001247695.2 Cymbomonas tetramitiformis
CGCTACAGGCTGTATAGCCCCCTACAGCCTGCCGAGACTCAGGGCTGGCTCGAGCGTGCAGAAAGGGAGGCCGCTACAGGCTGTATAGCCCCCCTACAGCCTGCCGAGACTCAGGGCTGGCTCGAGCGTGCAGAAAGGGAGGCCGCTACAGGCTGTATAGCCCCCCTACAGCCTGCCGAGACTCAGGGCTGGCTCGAGCGTGCAGAAAGGGATGCCGCGCGCTCTCACCGCCCAATCACGACCAATTCACGTCTATGTTCATAAAAGCTCCACAAAGCCAGGATGTGACGCCATGTTTGTCACTCAAGTGAAAGCCGTACTCAGCCCCCATGGGCAGTGATGATTTGCCCTGCCGTCATATTTGCATCTGAGTGCATGAAATATATGCTCGACAAGGTTCCTCGACACTAATCTAACAAAAAGTAGTCGCGTAATCACAACCATAGCACAGCAGTGGTTCGGAATCCAACAGCAAGGGCCATATCGGGCAAACTACACGAACTCGACATATACAAGCAGGGTTGACCGACAGGCGACTCGAACGGACCACGCAAGGTTGGGCGGTTTCACTTTATGTGCGAAGGGGGGTACCTAGAAGGAGCATCCAGACCCCCCAACTCAACAGTCCCCGCTGTCCGAAGGCCTCCGTCCATCGGCGTCATGTAAAAGCCGATGTCCGCCCATCCGACAGGGCGGCGAATTGGAGGTTCCCCAGGGAAGCGGATGTGGTACCCTCGCTCCGTATCCAGTGGGATATGCTCCCCGAGACTGCGTTGACCCCATCTCGTTTCTCATATGCTCTCCCATTTAAGTTTAAGCGCACGCGACAAGCAGGACAACAGGAAAGCAGAAAGGGGGCATGCGCAAACGCGATTTGTGTGGAGACAACATTCCGGCATCTTCTGTGCCCGATTGTCGGCGCAGATAGCGAACAGCACCTCTCCTCCACGTTTAGCATGCTTGCGAATGACAAACAGGTTGGAGATGCAGGGCACATGGGACCTCCGAAGTTCAGTCATCTGCCTCTCAGACATCCTGGATCCTGGGCAAGGCAGCATGAAGATGCAGAGCCTATGGTTGGCACACTTTGACAGAGTTTTCAGGAGTTTCAGAGACATCCAGTGCAACTTCACAAGGGTGAAGCAGAATTTCGAGTGGCGCAGACCAAGTGCATCACGGTGCGACTGTGCCGAGGAGCACGGTGTGCTTCAATCTGCTCTAGTTGTGCTCTTGCCTGCCTTGGGGGCGTGGGGCAGGGTGGGGGGGGGTGGCAGGGACTGCTATCGGACCTATCCGACAGGGTCTTAGAGTGCGCCCCACACGCCACCACAACGCGCTTCCCTTCTATTGGGGAGCCTTCACTCAAGTGGACTTTCACGCCTCCCTGCCAGCACAGCAGCCAGCAGAACACGCTGTTGTTTTGGTTTGAGCACCCCCACAACTCTCAACCACACAACTCTTGCCTCCCCACCATAAGAACCAATAGTCTTTAGTCTCGGTGTTTGTTAACCACCACAGCCCTGAGCACGGCATTCGCACCTTTCACCTTGATCGATATGAGCGCAGAACACCATAGACCGGGAATTTTACAAAGCCCTACATCGGAATCACAGAACACTCTGCCACGGCATTCCCAGAGCACCTATATCAAGAGTAAAGCGCACCTGCTGCAGTGGTTCGAGTTTTGCAGCATGCCCGTAGTGCACGCGCCCCCCAAGCTCTTGGAACAGTGCGTCCAGCCGTTGTGTTAGCCTCCCCTGCTCGGCGTCAGCACCCATACCCAGCGGCCGTCACCCAGTATTTTCCAGCCATCAGCCGATGGTCATCGGATGACCAATGACCGTCAGCCCACTGCCATCAATTGGTCGCCGTCAGCTTTGGCAGAATCTCGCGGCTGCATGCCACGTCAGCTTTGGCAGAATCTCACGGCTGCATGCCAGTGGTAGATGCTCGAGAGGCTCGCTGACGGCCACACAGTTCAATAGACCAGCACACTGTGACTACTGACGTGTGGGAGGGCACTAGCCATCACGGCCGCCGCGCATCTCTACAAAGCTGGGAAGCATGTTGGTCTCCAGCACGCTGGTCAACACGTTGCGGAGATCGGGCAGCGCAGTACATAGGACAGAGAAGCACGTACCGGATCGGTCACGTTCATGGCATCTGGAAAGAAGAGACCCTTGTGATAGACGGGGGCAAGATTCGGCTCGAGCTCCTTGATTTGTTCCTGGAGTTGTGTATGCGCACCACTCGTCAGATCCTTGGTATTCGTGTGAAGTTTGTTTGGGAAAACTTGTCAGTCCACAACCTGCCGGGCAAGCTACATCTCTGCACGTAGTCTGCAAGCAGAATGAAACTGAAATAGCTTTCTCAATTTGTTAACCCTCGGACCTACTTACACGATTTAGGGTTCCACTGGGTAAGGTGCATGTGTTTCGATGTCCTCAAGACTTAAAGCTCGATAACGAACAAAGGCTTCGAACGACTGCAGGGACGTACAAATGCCAGAAAATAGTGCAAGGGCGCAGCATATTCTGGGATCGGACTGGATCTCAACGTGATGAAAAGTAAGATTTTCTCCCCCTCCGGAGAGTGCCCCGAGTTTTCGCCTTGCTTCCTTGCGGTAGCACGTGGCATACCGCCTCACGGGCAATGACCAACCTTGTTCAACTCTTCGACTCGGATGCCACTCTCCCGGCGAAGGCGCACTTCCCGTTCAGATCCAGCGAAGGTCTTGGGGCTGCTGTAAAGATATAGGGAACCCTCGTGGCGAAGCAAGTCATCGCCCACTCGAATTCCTGCCTGATTTCCCATATTCAGCCATCAAACACTCGGTTGAAACGAAGAAGCGCTTGAAAGGACAATGCCTTATTGAGCGTCCTGAAACATAGAAAACTGAAACTCCTGTGAGCACTCACCTTTTCCCATATGATTCCATACGCATCGATTGCAGAGTTCAAGAGCACTCCAAGAGCTGCAGCTGAAGCTTCATTTTTTTCCGCTGGACCTGCGCATGCCATGCCAACCGCCCTGAAGGCCTCTTGGCAAATGATGGAGGATGAAACTGAGCGAAACCTCGTGTGGGAATGGGCACACTGAATATCCGATAACCAAGTGCTCATTAACTCTGAAGTGTACTGTATCGTTCACCAACACAAATGGTGAGAGCGCAGGGGTCATCGTCACTTTTGTCCCGCGTGAGCCTTGTCTAAATCAACTTTGTCACAGTTTTGAAGCTTTGCCAAGTATGTAAAGGATAATATTGCGCTGCACAGTGCATGCGCAGAACTGTAGCCAGAGTAGGACTGACAGCAGTTGCGATATTCCAGTTGAGATCAGCACAAGAACCGAGAAAGCGGGTTCCAGAGGTGGTCTCGGTGTTTACAAACAGTGTCAAAAGCGAAGTCATACATGCCCGTAAAAGTTGTAATAACCAAGGAGTCATTCGAAGTAGATGCGGTGTCATTTTCAAAGAAAGGGGACTATCTTTGTTTGCCAGCATCCCCGGAACCTGCGCCATCGCATGCTATTCAGTCAGGGTTATCCAGAATAGTGTAATACGCATAGTATAAGAATCAACATGATATCTGCGGCAAGTGAATCTGCTTTGCTTGCACCAAACAGATAGGTGGGGGGGACATAGGATCGATACGGCTTTGCGGCATGTTTTTCACGAGAGGAACAGCTCACCTGCCAAATAAGACCAGGCGCAGGAATCGGAGGATTGCCGTAGATGGCGAGGGTACCAGCATTTCCGAAAGACGCCTGAACAAACCCGCAAGCAATTCCAGCTATGAGTCGAATGCCGCGTGCCATCACGAGGATCAGTCCTCGCAAGCAAGGACGAACACGAACATGTGGGTACATCTGTTACAAGCTAGCAAGTTTCCAGATGCACAATAAGCGCTGTTGCATTTTTTTTTTACAAGTGTTATGAGAGAAAGCGAAAATAAGCTGCACTTTTGCGCAGCAGTAGGGTTGCCACTATCTTGAAAGGGTTCTTGAGTATATTTGCCTGACGTCTTGAACCGGGGTCCACTCGATCCAGCACTGTGACTTGGTACCCAGCAAGACGACAATATATCGCCGTGGACAAGCCAACCAGTCCTCGCCCACAGACAACCACACCGCTTGCATTAACCATAGCTAAGGAAAGTGCGAGTGGAAGCGATAATAGATAAACGATGAAGAGAATTCCACTTTTCGAACTCGAACTGAAACCTGATCACGCATCACCTGATCTCTACTCTGGTACCCAGACGAGAGTACTGTAGAGCCGCGCTTACTTGATGATTGTGGAGCTCGTCTAAATATTACTTAGGGTTTGTAACGCAGATTGAGCTTATGGGCGTCCGGAGGGAGACTCGGGTTCCAGAGTAACCTGAATTCCGAAGTCCGAACCGATCGGATGACCATGATCGTGAATTCATGATCTCGATGTAAGGTAAAGCGACCCATGGCATGTCATTGTCATGTCATATCATATCATGTCATGTCATCAACAGTTCACACGACAGAAACATAAAGACTTGATTTTCGCAGACGAGAGCTGAGAGCATGATTGTGTCCACCATGTTCAAACTTTGTCCCAAGGCCAAGTAACTCGTTTGAGGCACCCAACGATATTTCCAAAATACAAGTCATTCTCAAAGCCCAAGACCAACTCAATATGCTGGAGCCTCATTGGTTTTGGGATAGCTGGCTTTTCAATACCGCTATTCAAGTTGGCTTATGGATCGGTGCTGTATTTCAAATCGTGGCGATCGTCGCCCTCCTCGTTCCTTCAAGCTCTGTAAAAAAGTCAAAAAGTAATTAGCATATAGTTGTGAGCGTGGAGTTACAAATACTTTGGTGGTTTCCCCAAATCTGCTTAGCTTTCGAAAATCCGACTTTTCGGTCAAAACATGGAGAAAAAGCAAACCTTTCATAATCAACGAGGAAGGGGTCGAGCATTGTTCTGTCGACGTCATATCACAGAGCTATGTGTTGCATATTTACCAGAGGCATGGATAGTGCGAGGTAGGTATCTTTCTCTCGTTATGACGTTCTCCTTCTAGACTGACGACGCTGTTTGTGTAGGAATCTCCAAGTTTGCGTAAAGTTTCATGAGTCCGTCCTTCCGCGTTATTGTAGTCGGTGGCACTTTCAGCTGCAAGATGTTGATAGTCTCGCTGTTGTAATTCTGACAGGCTTCAGGAGAGTGTCCCCGGACCTGTTTGTGGCGGCAAGTGTATTTATTGCTGGTGAGCTTAGCATCTCAAACAGATGGTTGGTGACCGGTAGAAACTGCTGCGAGAAAGACAAATCCGTCTTGAGTTGAAATCTGCAGACCAGACTATCCAAGTGAACGCTTTTGTGCTTTTGACTGACAATGGTTCAGCTGCAGGCCCTGAGCCACAAACAGCACAGCCTTCGGAAGTGGCCTGCAATTTGTGCGAGAAAGCAGCATTCTCCTGGGGATCCGCATCGTGCCTTGAGTGATGGCAGAACGTTTTGTGGCCACGGATGCTGTAATTTTCCGTGGAAGTTTCGACAAGGAAACGTAAACCTCTTTTTGGCGGGCTTGACTCTGCAGTTCTATGCGGCGTTTTCCTCTGGATCTTGGTGGTGCCTGCCGTAATGGAGACTTTCTCCCTGCCGAACTCTCCAAGTGTGGACTCCTGCACTGTCTCCCCCACCAACGATACTTGCAGGCAATTTTGTCCTGCGTTGTGAGGGCTCTGTGGTGCATTCACTATTGGATCAGCCGAGCTTAAAACTCTAGAGGAGTAGGCAGTAGGCAGTAAAAGGAAAAGTACAAAAAGAATTCTAGTGAAGCACATATTTCTGGTGTAACATTTTTATCTTACCTCTCCTGTCATGCTTGCAAGATGCTATCCAGCAACTTATTTTCCCTCAATCTTTGCATATTTCGCGGGGTGGTGACAAACGGCATGAACTGCCCCATACAGGCCCTGTTCCAGCTGCGCACGTGTTGAAGGTGCAAGGCGCTCTTCAAAATGAAAGTGCGGATAGGTTGACCTCCAGCCAACACAAAAGGTTTGAAATCAGCGACAACTCGCAAGAGGGTCACCTGCAGCCAAGTAAACCGCCGCATTCTCTATCATCGAAAATACACAAGGCCCGACTGAGCGATCGCGTGCAGCACCCCATCCGCCCGAGGTAGGTCCCTCGGTTTTCGGCTCCGGGATGTATCTGGTTCACCACACGCCGTGCTTCGCTCCTAACTCCCATTCTTCTTCTTTCAGTTCTCAAAACCCATCAGGCGCCCGTGAAGGGCCTGTAGAACCTTCTGTAGTACCTTCGCAATTTTCCCTTCCCTTCCCATTTGAGCCTCCACAGAACTCTCTCAAATCCCTACTCGCTTCGCGTTCGGGGCCGCTGCAGCTGGCGTGAGTCGGGATTACTTTTGCTTTGGTCAAAACACCCATTTTTAGTCTCATCCGGTGCCTAGATTATTCAAGCTGGTCAAGCGATTCTTCCTCTTGGACCGACTGTCATTAGCGTCATGTTTGCGGGAGGTTTGGCAAAGCCGCTTGGGGTTGTCGCTGGTCCGGTGCTGGTGTTGACGCAGCTCTGGGCTTCGCGCAGAGAGGGTTACAGAGAAGTCCCTGCTCGTGTCCGGTGCTGGTGTTGACGCAGCTCTGGGCTTCGCGCAGGGAGGGTTACAGAGAGGTCCCTGCTCGTGCCCGAGAGGCCTCACCAAATCGCAAGGAGCCGACTTCCCGAGATGCCGCTGGTGCTTGCCCTATTCCCACTTTCGGTCCCTAAGGCCTGCAAATACTTGAATCTGCGACAGTGCGGTTTGCCTCGCACTTTCGACTGCGATGCTTCGGAACTAGCAGAAAGTGTTCCAACGATCGTTACTCTGTACGCCAACAGCACGTAAAAGGCAAGTCTGGTGCGGGGCGGTGCAGTGGTTAACAAAGCGCAGCAGCACCAGCGCATACACGTGCCATTGCACCAATGGACACAGTCACATAAGACACCTGTCTCCGAGATCCACTCCGATAGGTGCGGACCTTGCCACGCCCCCGCCTTGCGAAGTGTGAGGCAGTCTTGCTGCTCCGTCGTGTGACAGGTAGCAAGGGAGAGCCACTGGGGGTTGTGTCGCACAGGAAGGGGAGGGCTACAACGGCAGGCTCGGGAAATAGTGTCATCGCAGCCGCAGATACAGGTCACTTTCTCTAAGCTGTTGCTTGACGTCTCATGTAAACGGTCACTTTGCTGGATGGCATACTGATAAAAGCAGGGTTGAGGAGAGCTGCTACTTACAACCTTGCGTCGTGTACATAAGGAACTTAAGCGATCTGGCCCTCACAATTAGTCTTAAGAAACTGGTTTATCACTGCCTGCCGCATTTTTCCACTCAAGCAGGCTTTCTCACAGCTTTCGGACTTTCACCGGTAACAATCTTGGATACTGCCCTAGTTTCCCTTAGTTGTCTTCTTGCAATTGTTACAGGCACTCTTGGTGAGGCAACAGTGCGGGGGGGAGTCGACCCGAACCGACTGAAGACGAAATAAAAAGGGGACGAGCCCATTGTAGCACACAAGGAAACGCTATTGTAATGAAAGGTTTTAATGAACTTAGTTTCTTCCCATGAACTAGTACAACCTAGTAACACAGTCCTAGGTAGTTCTCCTGTGAAGCATATGGTCGAGGACGTTCCCATCGCACAAGGGGCGGTGGTCATGCAGTGTCTGCTCTACCAGTCGTAGGCAGTAACATTTCTCGAATGGGTAAACTCAACAATACGGGATGATATATGTCAAGATAGTATATGCATAGGGCAAAGTGCTCAGAAAGCTATCAAGCTATTAACTTTCACTGCAAGCATTGAAGTAGTCTTGATGTGTATTGTTCACATATATTCGTAGTACATATGGCAAAGCGGTCAAAAAGTGATCACGGGTTTACAGTGGTACATTAAACATATGGGTACAATGGTAGATACCCTATAGCAGAGCGCTTGGTTGCACTACAACTTCGTAGCCATGGGCTTTTGTTGTGTACTTCATGGACTGTGCATTTTTGTAACTATAGCATAACGTAGCACGCATATCATTGGAATATGGGCGTGCATCTATTACACTCGCGCTCGCGTCATGGTAGTACGGTGTGCGTCTCAATAGCGCTCAAGTAGCCGCAGTATACCACATGCGTTAATTACATAGCGCATATGGCAGGGACAACCGACGGCGTGCGTTTGCTGCAGGTCTTCAAACTCGCTGACAATAAGCAGGAAAAAACTAACTGCGGCTCCCATGAGCACACTACTGCCATGCGTGTGCATGCCTTATATATTGTCTGGTGTCGTGGGGATGCCACAACCTAAGCTACTGGGAAACGTGTCGACTCACCACATGCCTGTGCATGTTTTATATATTTTCCGGTGTCGTGGGGATGCCACATCCCAAACTACCCAAGCCGTTGGGCAACAGGCTGACTCGCGGGCAGGGTGCCCTGCTGCAGTCCCATGAGAGGCTGGTCGGGAGATTAGAATATCAAGAATAAATGTATATCAGTGCGTGCGCGTGTGTATATATACGAAGTATATATATATATATATATATTCATTGTATATACAGTGCTGATTGTTTCAGGAGGAGAAGGATGCAACATGGAGCACGCGGTTATTTTCGAGCTATTGGTTGCAGCGGATAGTGGTTGCCTTGCACGGCTGGCAGGGCTTCCGGGAATTGCTTGCAGGGCTAGTCATGATGATCAACATGGGTGAACGCTGTGAATCTGCATGAAGATTATCTAGGTGGTAGTTTTAGCATTTGGATGGGTTTATTTGTTTGTTGTGCCTTTGACCTTTCCATTGTGAGATGTGAACCTTACAATAAAGTTTCCGATACCTTTTTATAATTATCTCTGTGTGTGTGTGTGGGTACATCAATAATAGTGCCGGTGGAAGCGTGGTGGGCCCATAACCTGTGGGGAACCCAAAATGCTCCTCGGTTGATGAGGGGGGGGTTCGGATCTAGAAAGGGATGCCGAGGTGTCGAGGGACACCACCGATCCAGTGCTTCAGTGAGCAGACAGGGCTGGGCGGGTAATGCGAGCAATGGTGGCAGCGGGGGGAAACGCGGTGGGCAGTGTACCAGCCGGTACCGGGTGCTGGGTGCTCATCGAGGAAGTGTGCACCACCGATTCCATGCAGGGTGTAGCAGTGGCAGAGCCAGGGAAAACGGCGATGCATGTGAGAGCAGTGAATAAACCGAAAACTGAGGCAGTGAGTGGGGTTTGCCAGAGCACGATGCGTGTGAAAGCTAGGGTAAGGAGTGTGACTGAGTATTGAGCTGTAGGTACTGACAACGAGTTAGTGGTGTGTGCCGTTGGTGTGGTAGGCACGTGTGTTGGCATGGTGGCATGCGTGGCAGGGGGGCAAGAGGTGGAAGCCCTCTTATCCAGTGAGTGCAGCCGAGAGAGGTCTCTTGGGAACGGCGGCAGGGTATACGTCGGGTCATTAGGTTGTGCCGCCGGTGTGTGTGAGGCTTGTGGATGTGCCAACGCCGCCCTCGCTTTAACAGTGAGCGAGACAGTGTCTACGGGTGTGTGCGGTGAAAATGTAGCCGTAGTGTGAGTGGGGGTCTGCACAGCCAGGGGGTGTTGGGCTGTGGCGGCGGTCGTTTTTTTTTTTTAGGTGTGTCGCTAGAGAGCGGTAGTGTAGTTGTGGCGGCGTGTGTGAATAGGTCAGGCGGGCAAGCGTTTGGCGATGCATCGGCGTCAGAGAAATTTGGCGGTGTGACCGGAATTTTCCTAGGGACCATTGTGGGTGTTGCTGCTGTTGTCCATGCCATAATAGCGCAGGGTGCTGTGGCATCAATGAGGGAGTGGGGTGAACATGGGGTAGAGTGGGAAATATAGGAGTTAGGGGTTGGCGATTTGGCGGGTTTTGAGTGGGCATTATGAGGACGAAAAAAATAGTGTCGGTTTAGTAAGGGGTTGGTGGCGAAATTTCATGCGCAGGCGGTCAACCATCGAGGAAGGATATTAGTGTGTGTGTGTGTGCGTGCGCGCGCGCGCGTGTGTTGAATTTGAGGCAAGGATTGAGATGTGACCAAGGTGTGTGGATGAGTGGGGGGTTGTGAGCCCAAGGCGGGGAGAGCCAAGGGGGCCGGACTTGCGGAGTCGAGGGTAGCCTGGGTTTGCAAGAGAGCGGGCGTGAAGGCGGCTGGCTGAGCCGACGTGGAGTGTGTTGGCAGTTGTGTGTGGGTGGTAGCCAACGCGTGTTGTGCTGGGGGCACGAACGTGCAACATGGCGTGTGTGGTGAAAAATTCTGCGGTCTAAAGCTGTCTGTGATCCCGGTCCTTGGGGTTTCCGAGCCGAGAGAGCCGAGAGGACATGTCACCGTCAGATTTTGATTCGACACGAGCCTGTGGCCATTTTCGTTCGAACGATTTTGTGATGGGAGAGCGCGAATCACTCGCTAAACGTGCGGCAAAATCTGTGAAACTTTCTGCGGTATCAAAAGTATACACTGGCACGCAGTCCGATTGCGCCGGAGCGGGTTACCGATGCCGAGAGGGCTTGAGCTGACGAAGCCGAGAGGGCAAGGATATTCCAAAAGCCTTTTACAAAAAGCTTCGAAATATACCTCGGTTTAAAGTGAATTTCGTTGCGTTGTCCTTGGTGTTGTTGGCAGCGCGTGAATAAAATTAACGTTGGTTGGATGCCGGTGGTGGTGAGGCAGTCCAATGCCGATAGGGACTGCTCAGATGTTTGTGATAAGGTGAGTTTGGCAGTCTGTGATTTCGGGAAAACGTGGAAGGAAACCTAGGCGGACGGGTTGGTTTGGGATTCGTTTCGAAACGTGATTTGGAAGCGAAATTTTGTTTGGTAGGCGACGTCGCGGAGTTTATGATCTTGCGGAGGGGGAGCGGCTGTCACGACCAGTGCTCTCTCGACTGTCACTTATTGCGCAACCCGAGCTCAACTAAGTGACGTGACAGCTTGGTGACAGCTGTCGCGAACTTATGCACGAAGCGTCCACACAAAGCACAACTCTCTAGCCCTACTACTAGACAGTCTTACTTATTGTCAGCGCCTCCACAACACTAGCTCGGCTTTGCATATGTTTCCTTATATGACTGCACAGTTAGCTTGCTACTGTAACTATACAAAATCTCAAATTTTTTGATATCTCTTTATCTCTTCTCACAACTTATGCAAGCTCTTTTTCTCAACATCCCCCATCTGTAGCTGCCACTGGTAGCACAGACATTAGACAAGAGCTTGCTCAGCATCTTCTGTCGTAACGCCATCCATTGCGAACTTGCCCATGCTGAAGGTAAACATACCCACTCCAGAAGCTTCTCCTCCTCGCAACATCCTGGCTCTTGTCAAAGGATTGCGAAACACCATGACCCACATGCATCTTCTGCCAATAGGTCCATGCTCCAAATGCCCAATCACATGTAAGCGTCCAGCGTGACACAGCTTACGAAAGTATTGTGCCCTGCTTTCTGTCATATCTGTCATGTAGTGCGATGGCACATGAATACAAGCCACCACTCGGCTGGCCAGTACTGCCAATGGCAACGCAATATCCAGCACTGCGAACCAGGGTGAGGTCACCACCGCGTCACACACCCCATACTTCTCCTTCCAGGCTCGATAATTGCCCGGTTGTAAAGCGTTAAGGGCTTCGTGCCACTTCAACTGCGGGTTCCAATCATTGTTCATAACCTTCAGGTGAGGCCATTCCAGCGACATAACCTTGCCAATGACACCTGTGCCAGCCCAAGGATCCCATACCTGTGTGATCTTCTCCCAAGTCACCTCGTGCGCCAAACGTCTGACCTCCTGAGGAACTGTCATCACCAACTCTAAGCCCCAATCCAGTTGACTGGCAATCTTCACCTGAGCTCTGCTCAATTGCGTCACATCTCCTCTCTTCTGCACTTCCTCGGGGCTCATGGCCTGCACCGTGGACGTCTTGCGGAGACTTCTCGCGCGAGTGTGCTGCTCTGCACACTTCCTGCTCAAGATGGTACGATGGCCCTCATGCCAGAATCCTGGCATCACTTCTGTGATCACTCTGCTGAGCTCCTCCTGGTTTCCCCAGGCCACTCTGTCAGGAAGATCCCCCATGCTCCCTTCTTTTCTGAGCATCTGCCGCGAGTCAGCGCCTGCCATGGGTCTTCACGTCCCGGCCTCACTGCACGATGCGGACCCACGTCTGCAGGCAACAATACCACATCTGATCCCAGCTTCTCTCTCAGCTGCAGCTCCATGGCCGCCATCTTGTCGACGATTGACGCGCTCACCTCGGCGGCAGCTGCCACCACGGTCCCACCTAAGCACTTGGGACATTGCCAATCCCCTTCAGGTACTCCATCCAGCGCTGGATTCAGACACCACGTGTGATAACCACGGTTACAGGTGTCACACAGCAACATGGCTGCCTCCCCATCTGTCCGCATGCACGCCTCACACGCGAGATGCTTGCTGGGAATGGCTGCACTGCAGTCGTACTGGTCTTTCACTTGTAGGTGACATGGTGCAATATTTTGCACTGTGCTCTTCTCCCGCAGCTTCGTGCTGTCCTCCAGCATTACCACTCCATCTCTTTGCACCTTGACTATCTTTAGGATGGCTGGCTTGGTGGCCACCTCCATGCCAGAGCGCGGTTGTTGTCGTATATATACGAAATCGCCTGCCTTGAACTGGTGCGGCTTCGACTCGTAGCTGCCACTCCTCCTGTGCTCGTACCGTAAAGTGTCGCGGTGCTGAGCGATCTCCAGGTTGCACCCTGCATGTACCATGAGCCTCTTTACGATGGCGGCTCGCTGTAACAGATCATCAGCCAGTGTCTTCTCCTCCTGCTTCCCAAAGTCCAACTCGGGTCGAGCACGAAGATCCGGTGGCACCGTGGCTTCCTGAGCGAACAGCAAGGTGAATGGCGCCACTCCAGTGGACTGCTGCCTAGCTGCGTTGTAGCTGAGTACGAGTGACCAGAGCATCTCATCCCACTCGAAGTCCAGGCCCTTGTCGAGGGCCATCTTCTTGAAGCAAAACTTGAGGGTGCGTACCACCCGTTCAGTTAAGCCATTGCTCTCTGGGGAACTCGGTGAAGTCACTCTTCGGTCAATGAGACACTGCTTGCATAGAGCAGAGAACTCACCTTCAAACTCTGTGCCCCCATCCACCAAACATTCTGCAGGCGCCCCAAACACGGATAGAACATGATAGCGAAATGCGCTGGCGATGGTGGCGGCCTCCTTATCGGGGATTGGAACACACACGACGAATCGCGTGTAGTGCTCAATCATGACCAAGACGCGTTGGTTCCCAGCCTTCGTGATGCGTTTCGTAGGCCAAGCTAAATCCAGGGACCAGCGGTACATGAAGGACTTGATTTCCAGCGGCGTGAGATTCGCCTCCTCCCGTGCATAGTGCGTCTTCACCCTCTGGCAAGTCTGGCACTGAGTGACCACTGCTTGCACATCCTGTTTCATGCCTGCCCAGTAATGGCGTTGCCACAACAGGTTCAGTGTCCGCCTGATGCCCCAATGGCCGGTCCTCTCATGGTGCTCACGCACCAACTGAATCCTGTCACAGGGCTTGGGCACCAGCAGCTCCTTACCACTGACGGTGACCATGTATAACTCGCCCATGAGCTCGTCCCAACGGTGACGCGCTGCTCTCTTCCTTACCCTGTGATACTCCTCATTGGGCACCTCCACTCTTCCTCCTGTCTTGACCCACGCGAGGCATAGCTCGTCCTCGTGTATATCGGGGTATCTTTCTCGGAGTGACTCCTGGTCGGTTACGCTGGCTAGCATGGCAACCATTCTCGTAGTGTCAGGCAGCTTAGGCAGCCTCATCTCTTTCTCCTTTGTCACTGGTGCCCATTCTGGGGCTGAGCTCGTCTCTGCTGGCTTGCCTCCAGGTCTTGAAAAGGCCTGCCGGTGACGTGCCTCATAGCCCGCGAGCTTCATGGAGGCCATCTTCCACTGTCTGCGACGTGGAACAGCGTCGGCGGTGCCTAGCCCCTGTGTACCTTTCTGCCCCTGGCTGCACATGCGTTGCAGTCGTTCTTCCCAGTCCTGATGGCTGAGGCGTCGCGCGACTTGCTGGGTGTAGCCGCTGGAACTGGTGATCCACTCTGCTAGTTGTGCTCGCACCGGCTCAGCCGTGTCCTCGGAGGTGGCAGCCACCTTGGTGGATTTCGCGATAGGGATGGCAACTAGCGTGCCATGCTCCTCCTCCTCACTCTCCTCACTCTTCGGCAGTTTGGTCGTGCTGACCTCGGCAATCGCATACAATAGCTCCATTGCTCTTCGATCCATAGCAAGGCCAAGCACTCCTGCCAATTCTTCGTCCTTCATGCCATGTGCCGCGCGCAGCTCACCTGCGCTGTACCCCATGGCAACTGCCTTCTCGTCCAGGTTAACCTCTCTGGTCTCCCCCACTTCATCATCATCTCCTTTCCTCACCACTGTGCCTGCGCGAGGCGCGCGAAAAGCACGAGAGTTTTGCGTCGCCAAGATGGTTGGCAATACTCTCATAGGCTCCCCCACAACGTTGGCGGTGTAGTGAGGCTTCCTGTCTCCTGTGACGACCCTGCGCGGCTTCCAGCCTCGCTGCAGAATATCGCGCACGTATCTGTCTGGTGGTCTGTCCACCCGCTCCATCACCAGATTGAACTGCTGATTTTGAAACAGATTGCTCCAATATGCTCGTAGGCGATGCGCGTATGATCCCGCGCGCGCCGCGTCAAAGGACACCGGCTGGCCCACCACGCTGTTGATGATGGGAAACACCTCCTTCCTGATCTTCGAGTTCTCCCTGTGTGACAGCGGAGAAACGTTTTCTAGCACATATGCTGGCGGTCTCTGAGGCTGCAGCTGTTGCAGCGTGGAGAGGACTCGCACTGCCTGGTAGAACAGTCTGCTGTGCCTGCCCTCCAGACCAGCCAGCTTGCCAGCTGGTGACAGGTCCTGGCATGGATATCCACACACCATGACCCACTGTTCTCCACTCAATGCCCCTGCATGTACAAGGTCAATGAGGCTGGTGTCTTCGATGTTGCTGGGCAGTTGCTCCAAGTGGGCTGCCTCGGCACGGAACAAGTCAGGATGACGGCGGCTGAGCGCCATGCACCTGGCCCTGGCTACCGTCTGGCTGGACTTCGAGATGTCCTGGTAGAGGTACTTGTTGACCTTAACTCCGCAGCGCAAGAGCATCTCTAGTCCAGCACACAGGCCCCCACACGGCTCATAGCAGACCACGCCCTCTTCCCTGGCTTCCCGGAAGAAGCTCTTGTCAATCACTCTCGTGTCGATCTTCTTCGGCACTTTGAGCTTGCCACCCTCCATGGTCTCGTCGCCGTATATCGCCGGTGAGCCTCCGGAATGCATACCCCTGATTGGCCGGACCTGGCTGAGGGCATCCCAGGCGACTCGAGTCAACCTGCCCGAGCACCTGGCCACTTCCGGGTGGTCAGTGTCAAACATGACCCCCTTGTTACACTCCAGCTCTTCTTGGTAGTGCAAATCAAACAGTCGATGGACTGCGCTGGTCCCCAGCTGCTCCCTGACCATGTTCTCGCAGTAGTTGGCCACCTGGGCTTCTGGGCTTACTTCGGGACCAAGTGGTGGCTCCCTGGTCACTTCCAAGCAAATGATGTCTGTGAAGCAGCGCGTCGGCCTCTCGGCACGCCCCGCTTCCCTGGCTCGGTCCCCTTCACGATCCAAACGGGCACCAGTCTCATCTGCGGTGCTGGGCAGTGGGTACCTGGATGGCACATCCGCGTTTTCATTCTTCGGACCTGGTCGGTACTGGACCGTGAACTCAAACTCCTGGAGGCTGATGGCCCAGCGTAGGTGTTGACCCTGCAGGTCCCCCTTCTCCATGAGTGTTGTGAGCGGCGAATGGTCGGTGATCAGCGTGAAGTGGATCCCGTGCAGGTACTGTCGTAATGTGCGGATGGCCCACACCACTGCCAGCATCTCACCCTGGAAGCTCGCGTACTGTCTCTCGGTCTTCGACAGCGAGCGGCTGATGACCACACAGATGTGCTCTACGCCATTCTCGTCCTTCTGACCCAGCACTGCGCCAATGCCATGGTTGCTCCAGTCCGTGTAGAGGAAGATGGGCTTGCTGTAATCAATGGGCTTCAAACATCTCCCCGAACATAGGGCGTCCTTCAATGCCTGCAATGCCTGGTCCTGATCCTTCCCCCAAGCTTCCTTGACATCCAACACTTCCTTTCTGAGCAAGTCGTTCAATGGTCGTGCCATCTCTGAGTAGTTGGGTCCCATGGGTTCCCCCACCAGACCTTTGTAATAGTTCATGAGTCCAAGGATGGAGCGTACTCCAGTTTTATCCTCGGGCTTGGGCAGCTCTTGGATGGCCTTGCACTTGATGTCCTGCGCGCCAATGGTGTTATAGCCGATGCGGTAGCCCAAGAAGTCCACCGTGGCTGACCCGAAGGTCGACTTGCCCGAATGCAGACGTATCCCTGCATCCCCCAAAGTGCGAAGCACGGCTTCCACATCCTTGATGTGCTGCTCAGCGGTGTCTGAGTATATGCACACGTCATCGACGTACGCCACCGTGCAGTGTTGCAGGTGACGTAACTCGTAGTCCATGATCCTGATGAAGGCTGCGGTCGCTCCAGCTGCTCCAAACGGCATGGATGTGTAGCGATAAAGCTGGTTGCCCCACCAGAACGCTGTCTTGTCCCTGTCCTCCTCAGTGGTCATGGGAATCTGGTGGAACGCCTTGGTCGCGTCCAGGGTAGTCTTGAACTTGGCCTTGGCCACGCGCTGGTAGAGCTCTTCTGGACGATGTGGTAACGTGTTATCCTTCAGCGACAACCGGTTCGTAGACCGGAGGTCGACGCAGAATCTCGTCGAGGTCCACTGTCCAGTGTCGTGATCCTTCTTCCCCGCGACCACCACGTTGCTGGCGTGTCTGCAGTGCTGCGAAGCCGGCTCGATGAAGCCATATTCCAGCAGTTCCTTGCAGTGCAGGTCGATGATCTCCTGCTCTCCCGGGCTGTATTTCCTCGGTCGTTGGTAAGCTACCTTAGTCTCGTCCTTGAAAGGGATGGCGAAGGTCGCATGTGCCGCGCCCCCATGGTAGCCTTTGATGTCCTGCGGCTTGTTGGCGAAGCAGTAGCTGCACCTCCTTACCACGTTTCGCATCTCCTCCCAATTCTCCTCGGTGAACTCGGGATGTCCTCCAAAGGTGGCATTGAGCTCGGTGTCCAGCCACGCGGCCTCGTCCTTGGTGACCCTGGTCGTGCCCCCTGGCTGTAACGTGTCCAGCACCGTGTGCGGAAGCACCTCGTCTCGCTCTGCCACCATAGCCTCCCATCCGGTGTCCCATTGGCGCGAAGACCTCTGGTCTTCCCAGGCGGTCCTGGCAGATCTGGTCGGCGAGCCCGAGCATGATCCCATCGTCAGCACGCCCTGAAACTCCCCAGGGGCCACAGCGGCCACCCAAGCAGCCACCGCTAGCAGCAGCAAAAGTTTTAAAATTCTGCTGGTACCCACTGGTTTGACTGGAGGGTGAAGGGTCAGTATGCAAGTCAACATCCTCCACCCCCCTTGCATACGGCCCAGGCCTCCTCCCGCAGACACGTAGACCACCAGCGCCAAGACTGATGCCACATAGATACAGTGCGCCACCTGGTAGCAAGCGGCTGTGAACTGCAGGCGCTGCAGTCGGGCAGCAAAGCGCGGCTTCTGCATGCGCCGAGGAACAGCGGCCAGCGTAGCCGGCCCTGCGGCCAAGATCCGCTGGGCGACCGCCAGCGCACGACCTATCTGAGTCTCCAGCGTGGCGAACGCGCCACCATCGTAAATCAAGCAGGAGCACGGCAACCCATGGTGGACAACGTGGGCGCCAACTGTCAAGACGCACCCCAGAGTGCCGACCATGTGCGTGAAGTGCATGGCGAGCATGGCGAGACAGAGCCGTAGCAATGGCACGTACCACAGCCCACGCTGGGCATGGTGTAGCCCAGCTACCTCAAGGGCCCCCTTGGTCAGCAGCAGTAGGTGCCTAGCCAGCTCCAACAGCACTCGCAGAGGCGCCTGTTGATGTGCCCATGGTTCGAGTGGTGCCGTGTGCATGGCCCACAATGCGCGTGCCATGGCTCTGCGGGGCACCCCAGTGTGGAATGCCCAGCAGGCGACGACCCCACCAAGAAATCTGGATACCTCCATAGCCATCCATACTGCCATTACTGCAAAATGAGGCAGCTGCGGCCAATGCAAGCGCACGAACACCCCCACGAGCAGGAAGCACACCTGAGTGCGCTTCGCCCGCCTATCATTGGCGGGCTGCGTGCCCGGCTTTTCGCCGGGGCTGCTTCTCAGTGACGGGCGCGCCGGGCTGCAGCCGGCCCGGTGCCCCCTTGAAAAGGCCCCAGTGCGCTCTCCCTTCTCCTCTCCTCCCAGATTTCATCATAACTTTGGCGTCTCCGGGGAGCACGCGACGCGCCGTTGCCGGCATGTCGACCGCGAGCCGTGTCCTGACGATGAGCGCCTTCCCTGGGGCTCGGAGATCTCCTCCTGCGCTGACCAGCTCGTGGCGAACGCTGCTGCACGGCACTCTCAGTTGGACTCTGTGGGCGCGCCGCAGGATGGCCTGAAGGTCGAGTGTCGACACGCGCAACGAGGCCACTGGAACGCTCCGGGCTGCTGGGCGCTGTAGAGCTCGGGGTTGATGGCACGTACGAAATGGAGTCCTGCTCTTGTGCAGCTGGAGGCACGGCTTCAGTCTGCTGCGTGCAGACGGAATGTGCCGGGGATCTCAGAATGTCGTGGATTGACTGGTGCTCAGGTCTCTGTGCCATGTTGCACTCCAAGCCCCTGGTCTGTGTCCCGCCGAGAGCTCGGCCAGAGCAGAGTGCCTGCGTGGGCGCGGCTCGCGCGCCATCACGACCATCAAGCCCAGGGCAGTCTGGCCCAAGCGTGCTCATCCTCGCAGTCGCGCGGGCAGCACGAGGTCGTTCTTCATATTCTCTGATGATCTCCTGACGTGCCCGTATCGATTCCGAGAGAGCCGCCATGATGGTGAGGTTGTTTGCTGCGACCTCGGCTTGCTTGCCCTCGCGCCAGACTGGCAGACAATCCAACAAGTCTTTCACTGATGACCTCCACGCTGTCTTCATCCTCTGTCTGCGGCGATGGTGTTCTGGTGCGGCACGTGTGAGTGCTCACACCCTCAGCAGCCGCGAGGTCGGAAGAGTATCCCGAGATGCTGCCATCTTCCTCCTCACTTCCTGCATCCTCTCCCTCGATTGGGTCCAAGCACCTCATGAAGTCGTTGCGAAGACGCACCTGCACCTCTGCCCGACGTGCCTCAGCCAGCAATGCCGGGCCCACCGAGGATGTGAACGCAGACAATGGTTCTCGATGCATCACTGCCACCTTTCTCCAGGTCTCCCAGCTACAGCAGTCGAACTTGCGCGTCCCTGAGGAGAGGTACTCCAAGGTGAACGCCATCTCACTGGGTCCTCGCTCACGGTAGTAGCGATTGTCCTCGAAGAGGTAGTAGACGGCCTTGGACTGGGCGTTGGCACGGGTCTTGAACACCCGTAGGGTGCCCTGCTGCGGGCCATCGCTCAAATGGCTTCTGGCTATCTCCAAGAGTTGAGTACGATCAACAAGATGCTCCATGTGTTTCTGTAAGGTGCCGAGGAGTCCTCCCGTGCAGCCTTTCGACTGCCCACCCAGAGGCAGAAACTCTCCCCGTTGTCCCACTCCTGCGGAGGAGGAGTACTGGTGCAGGGTCTTGCTGCTGAGTCGCTGCGTGTGCACCCCCTTTCCTCGCTGCGCGAAGGGCTTCCCAAGTTGGAACTCGATTTCGCCCATGAAACAACGGTACTGAATGAGGAAGACCGTCTGTCCATGCAGCGCCGTGAACTCTGAGATCCCTCCCAGATCCAGCCAGTTGGCTTCCCCAGCTGTGTTCTCGCTGCGAGTGGGCGACTCTGGCTCGTAGGTGCCCTGGAACACTGAAGCGTGATACTCTAACATGGCAGGGTCGAAGACGCCATTGGGCCAGGTTTGATGCCTCAAACGAAGCGTGGCTGAGGATGGTGGCGGTGCGGAGCCAGATGGCCCTGCCTCATCCCCCCTGACCGTCCTCGGCGTCCTGAGAGTCTTGGACGTGCGTACTGGGGGGTTCCTTCTGGCCCCATAAGTGTCCAGCGCGTCATGTGCTTGTTCCTCTGTCTTGCATGCACCAAGCATCACTCTAGCGTTGTCCCCCAGGTGTAGGTACTCCACGGCGGCGGCGTTCGTGCTGAACACCTCGCCACTGCCTCCTTCCCCATCTGTCACCGGCTAGAACTTCCCCACTTTGTCCGCTGCGTCTGACAGCGTGAGCTGCGGGACCACTTTCACATTCTCATCCTCCACACCAGCCACCTCCATATCGTACCTCACCTTCAGGCGAGCCCGAAGGTCAGCGATGTCCACTCGCTGCACGTACTTCAGATGCTGGTATTGCCAGCGCTGGTCCTTCTCATAGTAAAAAGGCAGCTGGAACTCGCCAGTCATCTTACCCATGGGGGTCATGTTGGCGGCACCTTCCATGGTGTGACGTACCATGCGCTCCATGAGATCCCATTGGGCGCGAGTGTGCTCGCTGAGCACGCAGAACTGGCGCGCCACCTTGTCCCACATGAGCTTGCCCGTCACGACCCCTGGGTAGTCTGATGGGTGTTGAGGGTCTCCTGAACACTCGCCATCGTGTACCTTCCAGCCTCCCGATGGGCACCACAGTCAGGGAGTGGGACCTGGTCGTTGTCCTTCCTGCCGCTCGCCCTTGTGGTCCAGGTCTCTGAGGGTATCTTCGTCTCCTTGTCAACCTTCTGGTCCACCAACGTAAAGTCGGGCCACAGTAGCTCCGTCTCCAAGATGGTCTTGTATTCTCCACAACGCGAGAACTTGACCCGCACAAATCCTGCGTCCACACCACCTCCATCGCCCTCTTCGCAGAGTGTGCACAGACGAGCATAGCCCGTGCGGTCGATGTACAAGCGCTGCTGAGACCAGCTGCTCTCCTTGTCTTGGTAATCCCACGGGTTCACTGCCATGCCCACCCATGGCTGTACGCTGGCCAGCTTGAAGTCAGCTTCGCTCGCGGCCTCTTGCTCCAGCGTGAGGTCTGGATAGCGAGGGTCTGACTGAGTCGTAGCCAAGCTGGCTGGCGTGACGGACCCCCTCCCATCTGGCTCTTCAGCACTGGACCACTCACCTCTGGTCGCCACATTGGCTTCCCGTTGGCTGCGTGATGATGCTTGCAGCATGCCCAACATCTGGTCTGTTAAGGACGTGCCAGGCACTGGAGGTTCGTACGTTGAGCTCTCGGCGTGTAAGCTGACCCGCCCAGTGAGCTCGACTTGCGTCATTGAGCTGGGTCTCAAGAAGCCCGCCTCCACCATGGACTGGCAGCGCGCCTCGAGCCTCTCCCTCTCCTCCGAGTTGAACCTTCTCAGCCTCATCTCCTCTAGCCATGACGCCAGGCTGTCCATTAGCTCGGGGTGGTTTCGCGAGAATGCACAAGGTGCAGGCGCACACCTCTCCCCTGCGAGGGCCAGACGGTCTTCTCCCCTTGTGTCCAGGGACACCGCTTCACGTGGTGGTAGCGCGCAGCCCTCAAAAGCGGGGGCAAGAGTGCGCGCTGCCGTGGCATCGACGTCGAAGATCTCAGTCGCCAGGCACACTCTCGGGTCTTCGTTCCGCTTGCTCCTTGCATCAACGGGCGGCGTCAACTCGATCAACGGCAGCGTGACCTTCTCCTTCATGCCCAGTGACACCGCGGCCTCAGAAGTGGCGATGCCTCGGTAGAGGTCGATGGTCAGCTTGAGGGCGTTCTTCAGGGGTCCCGTGCCCACCAAGAAGTCCCACGTAGTGTCGTTGGTGTAAGTGACGAAGGCATGGAGCCGATGCAGAGTCATGTACGGCGTGCCCGCGGCGAGGACCACATCCACGTAGCAGTACTTGGTGAATTCTGCAGGGCTGCCATCACATCTAGCCACCCTGGCCCCTGTCTCCGCATCAAAGATGGTCAAGCCCAACCTGTTGGCTGTCCTGATGGGGATAATGTTGCAGTTGGCTCCCGTGTCCAGAAGAAGCGCTTTGTACAACATGAGCAGGCCTCCAGAGGCCATCAGCGCCATCCCTTGTGCCAAAGACTCGTTCAGGAGCTTGCATACAGGCTGGACCTGTGCCATGGCAGTGAGCTGTTCCTCTGTAAGGCCACTGAGCATCTTCTTCTTCAATAGCTCGTACGCCTTGGCCTCCATGGTCCCTGCGTGCAGCTCGCCCCTCTCGCTGAAGTCTCTCACCCCGTAGCTCTCCTGGACGGTGGCCGCTGCAGCGGTTACATGCACCGCCGTCCTCCCCTTCCTGGGCTGCTCCACCGTGTCCTCCGGCATCTCGTCCAGAGGAACCTCTTCTTCGTCACTGTCGTCGCCCGACTCCATGCCCGGGCAATCGTCATCATCGTCGCTGTCGTCGCCCGACTCCATGCCCGGGCAGTCGTCATCCTCATCGCTGATGTCCTGGCAGTCTGCTGCTGAGGCTGTCGGCACGGGGAGCTGGTTGTTCTCAGCCAGTTCCACCAAGGTCTCCACACCCCTTGGAGCTGTTATGCGACCCTCTGCTACGAGTCCAGCAGCTAGCTTACGGAAAGCTGCTCCCAGACTCTTGATCACGGAGGCCATGAGCTGCACCTTCCTCTGCATCTCGTCCGCCGCAGGCGCCATGGGCACCTGTGCGTCTGCCTCGTACTCCTCGGGTGTCTTCACTGGGAAGCCCCTCATGCGTTGGGTACTTCCCAGGGCTACTGCTGGAGCCGCCGTGAGTTCAGACTCCGCACTCTTGCACAGCGTCTCGGGGAGTGCCCCCAGACCCAAGGTGTTGAGGGCGCTCGAGAGCTCCTCTTCGCCCATCTCCTCGGCCATAGCTGAGAGTAACTCGGTTGGAGGGCCAGACGACACTCCTACCCCTGCGCTGCCATGGTGGTGCGCGCGTGCATCGACGGTGTGAGTCTCCCTCTCCGCGACGTGCGCTGCGACTGGCTCCTCGTCGGAGCCCTCATCCTCGGACAGCACCTGCGACTTCACACTGCCCGCACGACTGGCAGTCTTCCTAGCAGCCACCATGCCCTGGTACTCTGCCTTCAACGCCTCAGGGTTGCCAGTGGCGCCCTTCTGCTTGTCCTCCGGTGCCTGTTTGGCTCTGTACTTGTCTTTCTCGTCGTTGGACAGCTGCTGCCAGTCCGTCACCAGGATGCCCCAGTCAGAGTTCTTGAAGCGGTTCTTCAGATTGTACATGCGCAGGGCGGCGTTCTCCGCGTCCCACCACTTGCTGGAACCAAGCCTGCTCTCGTGGAATCCAGCAGGCATCTTGACGTGTTTGTAGCCACTCCTGCACTGCTCGGGATCGGACTCATGCCAGCCCCCTCCAAAGCAGCGCAAGCACTTGGGCTTGTCGTTCGTACGCACGCCCTCTGCTGGCGGCGGCGTCTTGTTGTAGGAGGCCTTCTTAGCTCTTTCGGCCACATTCACCTCCTTCTTCATCTTCTTAGAAGGTGGTGTATCTGCCTTCTTGCTGTTCTCCGGTTCGCCTGACTGCACCACCTCAGAGGACTCAATCTTCTTGATCGAGTTCTTTATGGCCTTGAGGTCAAGGCCATGCTGTCGCGCCTCCCAGGTGGAGTACTGGCAGCCACACCGTCTGGTGATCTCCTGGAGGAAGGTGAGGATCCAAGACTCTGCATCGCCCTTGAGCTTGTCTTGAACCTCGACGATGGCCTCCAGGTCCTTCCAGGTCACCCGATTGGGTGGCGGGAACTGTGCCCTCAGTTGCTCCTTCACCCGCGTCTGGAAGACCTTGATGCGCAGGTTGTCCACGCAGTCCTCGATGAAGGTACGCAGCTCTTCGTCGCTCAACACCTTCCCAGTGTTGAGCTGCATTTCCCTGCGTTGGCACATCTTCATGTAGGTCAGCCCATCCTGCCCCACCTCCTGTGGCTTCTGTGTCAACAGATCCACTTTCTCTTGAGTCCCTTTCATCATGAACTTCTTGTCAAGGGCAGCGATGAAGCCCCTGAGCGCGTAGAAGTACTGGGTATCACGGGTGCCATCACGTCCCGTCAAGCCTTTCAGGGAGGTTCCATCAGTCAGATATTCGTCGGAAACCTCCCCTTGGGCGTCTTGGTTCGTCACTGGCCTCGCTATCACCCACGTGGTGCCAGTGTTCATCTCATTGAAAGGGGGCCTAGCACACGGAATGGTACCCTCGAGTGGGCCATGCTCGCTAGTGTCCTTGAGGACTCGGTCCATGTTGGAGGCCACTACCCCCCCTTTTTCATAGTTCTCGCGCCACCAGCTGAGAGCTTGTGAGTTCTCTCCAGCCAGACACGCAGGGACGATGTCCCACAGATACTCAAAGTCAGGGGGAGTCTCTCTCAGGGTCTTCATCTGTGCTTCGGTGAGAGTGCCAGCCCCGGACCTGAGCCTCCTCCTGACGTTGGCGTTGTGCTGCCGTACGAAATTCTCGCACATGTCGGCGAACTCCCTCAGGAACTTGGGCCGATCTTCTTCCTTGGTGCCCGTGTAGTTGGGCAGCGTACCAAGGTTGACGCGCGCGGAGTCAGTGTACTCCATGTCTTCCTCAAAGATTACTAACGGCTCCTGGGCCTGGGCTTGCAGTTGTACTGGTGCTTGGCCTCAGGCTGTACTGGTGCTTGGGCCTCAGGCTGGCCACTGGCAGCCCCTTCCTCTCCTTCCAGCTCTGTGAAGTGCTGGCTCACTCGTATCGCTCTCTGGGCACGCCTCTCTGCCCTTTGCTGCTCCTGACGGTCAGTCTTGGATTCCGTTGCTACCTTCCCGGTGGAGAAGAGATACTGGTGTGAAGGCTCTTTTCACTCCACACTTCCCAGCTTACCAGTACGGATGAATCCGTCCCTGGCCTCACCTTTCAGTGCTTTGCTCTAAGTAGCAATCACTGCCAGGATAATCTCGTCCATGACTGGTGAGCAAGGTTTCATCTGTGACCCTGTCTTATACTGGCTCTTCTAGATGTCCAGCAAGGTTGCCTCTGCCCTCAGTGTCTCTGGTCCACGCAGTAAATCAGCAGAACGCCAGCATGGGTCAAGTGGCTACAAAGAATGCTGTCGTGATAGTGTCCACTGACAGTCCTGTTTCGCTCCACGCCTTCAGGCGTACCAGTACGGATGAATCCGTCCCTGGCTTTACCGTCTGGTGCTTTGCTCCAGCAGGATGTCACTCCCCGAAATAGCCCAGCACATAATTCTCAACGCTGCAATCATGTTGCAAAATTGGCAACCGGTTCCGCTCTGATCGCTGTCGCTGTACTTTGCAAGACTGGTGAACTTCGAGTGTCGCAACAGCCTGCTTCCCTCAACCTCTTCCAAGGCTTACCAGTACGGATAAATCCGTCCCTGGCATCACCATTCAGAGGTCTCGTTCTTCAGGACTGCTGTTGAACTCTCAGCATTACAGACGACATGTCTGTAATATGGCACATTTTTGTTTTGAAAAAGACTGTTAATTACAGTTCTGACGCTATCACACAAGGGTAAGTCCACAAATGTATGTCTTTACAAGCAGAAGAATACTGTATCTTATAAATTATCTCATAACACTGCTGTTTTCGCGGTCTTAAGCGAGTCCTGGCTATTTTCGGAATCACTGTTACGAAGGCAAAACAAAAATGAGCGTCTGGCTCACCCTGCTACGCCGCCCTACATATTCTCGCTATCTCCAAACAAGTGTAACACCCATCCGTATTTCCGTATCTCGTCACTGTCATAACTCCTCGCGCGTATCGTACTGCGCGTGTCATACGTTCGTCACAGAGACTGCTACAGCAAGTGTCACAACCCGGCTGAGGTACACGATAAGCCGTGGTTTGTGACACAGCGGAGTGACAACCGTGGTCACTATGACGCGACCCTGTCTACTTTTGAGGAGCGACTGGTAAAGATACGAGAAGAGGAGAAGGAGAATCGGCCCGAGGCCGAGCGATTGGCTTGGCAGCGACACCGTCCGTAACGCAAAGCAGCGTGATTGGCGGAAAGAAGAGTTAACAGGAATTGAGGGGACTGAGCAAGATAAGTAACGGAGGCGGCAGGAAGAGACCTTTGGATGAGGCTCATTATTGTTTTGCCCTTGGCAGGCAAAAAATGTTGGCTATTAAATATTTGCGAAGACAGAAGTGCTCTCGGTGTAACTTGATATAAAGAATGCACATGTACACTTAAAAAGATGCAAAGCGTCTCGTGTGCTGACATCTTTGAAGTGATACGGCGTACGTTGCAGCATAGTCGTGAAAGTACAACGACTTTCGAACTCTTTTTCGAATTAAGGGATTGTGCATTCATATACAGCCTTTTAAAACGAATTCGAGTGACACTAGACCTTTAAGTGTGGCACGCCCGTAGTGCAACGATGAAGCAGACTAGCAGAGTAGAGTGCGACTCTCAAGATATTGGGAGTATGACAAGCCTGGTAGGTAGTTTCGATTGCCACCTGTATATGGTTGCGACACGGATTTTTGAGTGCGAGGGGAGCGGTGGTGGCGTACCACTACCGCCGCCCCTTCGAGGTGAACCAGAGTTAACACCTAAATGACGAATTCGTTTTGAGCAGTATAGCATCAAAACGAGCGAGGAAACTGCCATAACTTCTACGTCGGTAGACTATTTGACATGTATATGAAGTATTGATGTCCATATTTGAGACTTAGGCCCCCCCAACTATGCGAAGGCCATCAAACTCGATAAATCGATCAAGAAACTTACTGGAAAGGGCAGGGGTGCCCTACTGGTAGACAAGTCATAAAAGTATGCCCTATGAAGATTGCTCTAAAGACCCCAAATTACGTACATACTAGGATTTTCCATTGGTATACAACATGCTAAGTCTTCGCCCACTCATAACAGGAAGCCAATAGTGGTGCCAAGCTCATGGCGTATGATCGTAAATGCCCCCAGGAATGGGTTCAGCCGGATTTCCTCAAGTATGGGGAATGTGGATCACATATATTGAGCTATGCACACATGGTGTGAGTGATAACATGGTGCCATGGCATCCCATGATTCCACTGTGTAAGGTGGGCGAAGAATCGTAGCAAATGGATGCAAGGTACGGTATCGGTTGGGAAACAAGCTATCGATCGATTCCGATATGTGAAAATTGGTGATCGAATGATATCGATGAAAACTATTTTGATTTCCAATCAATCAATTCCGATATTATGACTCAACGTATCAATCGATTCCGATATTTTTACACAGGTTATCAATCGATTCTGATATTCCTATTTTGGAACCGATATTCCGATAAATACCGATTATTCCGATACTTTTCACTTCTGAGCAGTTATTACACAACAAGGAACAAGCAACTTTAAATTCTCTACTTGAATACCACGTGTCCTCTTTATCGGAGAATCCCCCCCATCCTACCAACCATTGCGGAATTGCGCCACAAAGGCGCTCAGCTTTATTGGCACGAACAAAGAACTCAGTATCATCACTGCCTGATGGGTCAAAGGGGTTTTGTTGTGTCCTTTTTACCAGGCCTTTGCCTTGAGCTAATAGGGTTATGCCCGAGCTACTTTTCCTCTTAGCGCCCTTACCACGTCGTGCGCCCATATTGGATCGGTGTCACCGAGGAATGTATCTGCCATCTCGCGAAATCACAAATAAAGCACCTCAAATGCCCGTGGCGTTGGAGGCATCGATCCGCGATTCCGCGTTTGCCGCGTGCATGGCGCTGAACAAGTGAAACAACCAATGGTAGCTATGTTTTGGCACCATGGGAGATCCATAGTTCCATACGATACCGATATATCGGATGCAAATCTGATTGTAATATCGATTTTGGGCAAAATCGGGATTGTAATCGATCGATTTCGATTTTCAAGACCCAGTATCAATCGATTTCGATATTTTGTAGGCATTGATCAATCAATACCGATTTTTCCGATATGCGAGAAATGGGTATCGATCGATACCGATATTCCGATATATCGATATCGGAATATCGGCACAACCGATACCGTACCTTGAATGGATGTTTAGAGCTCGAGTTATCACCGGAAACGTGAAAATCGCGTACCCGGAAAACAACACCAGTACCAACAGTATAACGATTCGCCATTTAGGTGTTAAATGGGGATCGGAATAAACAGTGGGAATGCGTGGTCGGTAGCCTATAACCTCATGCTGTGAGCGAAATTGCACACTGAAAACGAAGGTCTCACCAGAGACGGATGAAGAAGCGCGAAGGGGCGAGCCAGCAGAAGCCAGCTTTGATATACAAGAATCGTTGTCTAATCGTGATTGTGGGAAGTTGGTTTCTGCCACGTCACCACCGGGTGACAATGACAACCAGACATAGGCAGTGACATCAGCTAACAGGAGGCCGGATAACGACTAGGGGTTGTCAGAGGGTACCTAAGGGCACTAAAGTCGGAACCGGCATGCCACCCGAGCCAGAAAGGCTCTACAGTAATCACTCACCGTTAAGAAACCCCGACGATAAGAAAGTAGCCAGCGTTTCGGGGGGTACCCAAGTTGGTGAATATCGCTGGTCAAGGTTATGGCACGGACCAAAATAAGAAATATTGGTGCTGGCTGGCCGGCCTAAGATATGATTCTCCAATTTCTTATAGCTAAGAAAAAATTGCTGGCATTTGCAAATATTATATACGATATTATAGATATGTGACATCAATATATCACTTCTCTCAATATTTCATGTACATCGACTTACAGGGTCCATCGTTCGAAAAGTGATAATTTTAAGAAAATGTCTGGGCTAGGTGCGTGTCCATGTGGATGGCTAAGAAATGCGTTGGTTGAGTGAAGAGATCGCGGTCCACCATTCATAAGCGTTTTCATAGGACAGCGGCCAGGGAGGTACCCAAGTTGGTGAATGTCGTTGGCCGCCCCCATCTCTTTGTTTTCTCTTAAAGGTGGGTGATTGTTGTAGAGTTATCTTTGGGATAGCACCCTGCGAGGTGGGACCAGATAGTGCCTTGGAGTTAGTGGCTACTGGAATATCCTAGTTCACTAGATATCAGAAACTCCCGAACTCTGTGGATAAACTCATAAGATAAATAAACCCTAAGCTAGATATACCCGGAACGATCTCGGACGGTTTCGGAGTCTAGCCTACCTATCAGTGACACCGCGTGTGTCACAACACGAACCTACGCGGTCCAGTGTTGGCCTAGGAGTCTGTCATAGGGGCCTGACCAGGACTCCCAGTCAGGGCTGCCTATACAGATTTCAGCACACCACCCCAGCACTGTGGGTGGTGACTGTCTAGGAGAGTCAGATAATGTAAGATAAGTTAGGGCAGGAGCCAGGTTGACAGACCTAACCCTACAGATCTGCAACCCTTGGGAAAGCTTTCCATAGGCATGGAAACGGGTGAAAACCCTATGGAAAAGCCCTATGGAAAAGGGAAAATGGATACTGGAGGTTATCTCGAAAACAAAAATTTTGAGTTTCCATCCCTATACTCACCCTTGGGAAGGTTTTCATTATTTTCCAGGGCATTCCATAGGGTGATTGTGCTTTCCATAGGGTTTTCCAAGGCATTCCATAGGGATGATTGTGGCGTCCATACCTATGGAACGTTTTCCATAGGGATGGAAGGAATCGTATGGAAAATATCGTATGGAAAACCCTATGGAAACCCAATGGAAAGTCCTGGAATATCAAGCGCTTTCCGTACCTATGTCATCCCTATAGCCTTCCTATGGAAAGCCGTATGGAAAACCCTGTGGAAAAACACACGGATCTGTTCCATCCCTATGATAACCCTATGCTGGCCCTATGGAACCTAATAGGTCATACCTATGGAAATCTTTTCCCCAGGCATGGTACCCCTTGGGAAACTTGTTTCCATACGGACGGTGTACCTATGGAAGCGAATTCCATAGGCGTAGTATCCCTTGGGAAGCAATCTTCCATACGGTCGATATACACTAGAACAAGGTATTCGCTTAAGTTTTCTTAAGTTTGCTTAACTTTTCTTAAGTTTTCTTATCTTTTCTTAAGTCCATGAAAATTATACCGCGTGTCATGTTTTATACAATTCGGTCATCAGCTGGCCTTCAGAATGCCCGTGGATGTATCAACGAGGACGCGAGCGAGTACGCCAGAGCAAAAGATAAGAAAAGTTGAGTGCAAACTGTGTTCTGGTGGGTGGCGGGGTACTCGAAATAATTATACACAATAAAGTTAAGCCAAAACCGTGTTCTGGTGACTGAAGAAATTATAATTTGGGTGGCGGGGGGCTCAAAGTAATTATACACAAGATATGATAGTCAGATAGATGTCATTCCCGACGACGAGAGCGAGAGCTCGCGCTCCTTGAGGGCAAGGAAGAGAAATTATATTCGAGGCGACAGCGACATGGAGATGGAGGGTGCGACGATGCGCCAATCAGAAACTGGGATCCATCCGTGAAGATTCAAAATTTCACTTCGGAGTTTTGGTTGAGCAGCACACGCGCCGCAAGTTTTGGTCAAATAACATAATTTCGAGATGTTTTCCCCTTATAATGCGCTGATAGCACTGCACACGCCTCCAGTTTGTGAGATAGCAGTTTAGTATTTTCGTTAGCAATAGCGTAGGCTTTCCGACTGAAGAGACTTCGCGGGAATAGAACTCAGAAACGAAACGCGCAAGGGGTGTTTCTCATTTTCGAAATTGAAATCTTGTCGGGTTTCAAAAAAACTACGCGTTTCCGAATTTCGAGTCTATTCCTGTGTACCTGCATATTTTACCTCGACTTGTGCGACTTTCAAGCTTTGCAAAAGGCGTTGATGACGGCGTGCTAGGGTAGCATAGCTCTAGCTCGTCGGATGCTTCATCCCTGCCGACCACAGCTCGTTTTGGCAATGTTTGACTGCTGTGGAGCCCTTTGAGCGCTCGCGGTCACTGGATAGAAGTCCTTTCCTGTGTCACCGTATTATTTTTTCTGAATTTTCAGCCCTGCTGGCTTTGTGCGCGCCTGTGATGTGAAGCGACCGATTACTTGCCAGACTTGGACCGGCCGTTTGCACGATTTTCAGGAAGACTGACCTCTGTTTATGCTGTTCGCAGGTGCTCCTATCATATCCTAAGAGCCCTACCTTATCTTTTGAGGAATCCTGTGGTAGTCTTGTATGCGGTTGTGAAAACCACTTCATCGGCCCGGCTCACTCTGTTCCTGAATCTCGACTGCTGCGTCTGAAAGTTCGTTTGCTCACCATCCTGATTTCGGGGTCCCCTCATTTTTTTCTGTTGGCGTGAACTAGTGATTGAAAGTTGCGTGCTGAGTCATTTTCGCTTGGCAGGTGATTTTCCCCTAGTCCACACCTTATGAAGTTGCAGAGCGTCTTTTCACCAAGCTTGTGCTGTGCGTTGAGTATTTTTCTCATGAGAGTTGTACTACACTGTGAAAGTATTATGCATATGCTTGGGCGTAGTGTGCATTTTAGTACACAAGATAAATGAGACGCTTGTTTTGCCACGTATTGGAAGTCCCCCCCCCTCCCCACATATTGATATGCATTCGGTGAAAAACACGCGTGGCTTTAGCTCAAAAAGAGCGCCGGAACTTGTTTCGGAGATCTTAGTTTGATGCTGAGAAGCCACTGCCATAACCTAGTTGACCAGGTCCTAAAAGTACGATGTTGGGAATTGGGGCACGCACAGCAGGCAAAGGGATTGCTGATGCACAACGGATCCACGGGAATTTTCCCGTCTTGGTTTGGTGATGGAAACCTGTAAACTGCGGTGCTAGCGGAGTGGTGGGAACGGTGTGAAGCGTCCCCGCCGTCGATTGTCTTTTGGTAAACTCCGTCCACAGTCACGCGTTCCTAACTGTCTGTTGCAACCGAGGAACTTTACTATGGCAGTAGCTCAAATATGAGCGCCGGGAACATTTTCCGGAGATCTCGGTGCAAACCTTAGTTGCCAATTGCATGCACAGCTTGTACACTGTGTCTTGGGAGTATACAAGACACCGCGTACAAGTTGTGCTGAAGTCCCACACAGTAAAGCATATATATATTATGTCATATTCCCCTTGGAAAATCTTTGCTTCAGGGATAGATTCTCTGCTTTGAGCTGAGTGATTATGGCTTCAAGCTCCGTGACTTTCTCCACCTGATTACCCCTTGCCCGCGCAACCGAGGCATATTGAACTCGGTTTTGCATGGCATCAAGAGAGAGAGAGAGAAAAGACTTTGAGGCACTAGCTCAACAAGAGCGCCGAGCCTTTTGGCTTGGAGATCTCGGTTTTGACTCCGAGGTGCCAAACAAAGAAGTTAATTGTCATCATACTAGTTATTCTTCATTTCTATTAGCCTGAACCTTGTGCTTGGGAAAAACCTCTTATTATAACATATTGCTTGGCCTTGATTGAACTTGCAAGCAATTTAAATCGTGGCACTAGCTCAACAAGAGCCCAAGCGCGGAGCCCATTGAGGGCGAAGCACCGAAGCTTGGAGATCTCGGTCAAAATCCGAGGTGCCATACCCTCTTGGCTGCGATGTGGAGATAGCTCTCCGGACACGCGCCAAGTGGGTTAGGGGGTGGACCTACTTTATGTGACTGACGGATGCTATTATGACTGTTTGGCAGGCCCACCCATTCTTTGCTGGGTGCTGGGACACCTTTGGGACACCTTATACTTTGTGGCAAGTGCCTTCGTGCCGAAAGTCGAGGGTGAACTCGATACGCAATACTTCGAGCAATGCAATGAGGTGCGTTCAACATCTCTTCTGACCTTACTTTTCCTTAGAATAGGAGACACGTCGAGGGAACGGCTGCGATGTGGGGACAGCTCCCTGGACACGCGCCCGAACCTTAGGGGTGTAAGGTTTGTCGTGCACTGCAATTGTCGAGGGGACGGCTGCGATGTGGGGACAGCTCCCTGGACACGCGCCCGAACCTTAGGGGTGTACGGTTTGCGTTGCACCGCGATTGTCGAGCGGACGGCTGCGATGTGG